>JAUNZM010000175.1:600000-886339 GCA_033459285.1 Clamator glandarius | reverse complement strand
AGTTTATTTCTTCACGTGAAATAACTACAGGTGAAGCCTTCAAAGACAGAATAAAACAGGATATTGCTGGAACATCCGCAAGTTCCATTTGAAAAAAAGACATCTGTCTTCTAGTAAGGCAGCAAATCATGGAAAATACACTGCACGAACTGTTTAATCCTGACCCTTCCTCAACTGAAACAGAAACACTTGTCAGCTTTCTGGAAGTACCATAAGCAGTTCAAGTTTAGCTCAATCCATCTTGTAGCCCTTCAAATTCCAAGCAGGTACTCCCAACGTTGTTGTTTGTGATTAATTAGGCTTTAGTATTTAAATACAAACTCAGAAGTTTTAGACACACTATTTCATCATATTAATTGCATAAATGAACCAAGAACTTAGTCTGAGGCAGGCACATTGGTAAGTTTCTGGTTACCAGAGAAAGGTAACATCTAGGTAAAACATCTAGAGGGACAGCCTGTGAACTTCAGAATGGCAATCAGAAATATTTATGATAGAAAACTCTGTGAAAACAGAAACATTGAGGAACCAAAAATAAACAGGGAGTGGGAGAAACATAAATATGAAAGTCATAGAATCATAGAAAAACCAGGTTGGAAGAGACCCACCGGATCATCGAGTCCAACCACTCCTATCAAACACTAAACCATGGCCCTTAACACCTCATCCACCCATGCCTAAAACACCTCCAGGGAAGGTGAATCAACCACCTCAGCCATATACAATTTAGTAAAGTCATCACAAGATGACTACATTTCTTCTGTCTGCTTAATTTGACTGTAGTGGACAATGTTTTCACAGTTTCAAGTTTTCATGGTTTCCAGTTTTCACATTCAGAAAGGAAATAAATGTGTAAAATGGCTTTTGAGCCATCTGTAAGGTCTTGGTTCAGAACACTTTCCATCAGAGCTGACAAAAAGCTATGACTTTTTCAGTACTAAGCAGAAATGTCTGCACACAACTTGTAATCTTACATATTCTGAAGAGCCAGAATTGCTCACTGCAAAGATTTTTTTTTAAATGGCCACAGGGGATTTTGTCTGCATATGTGCATTTGGAGGGGAGGGCATTACAGTATTTTGATGTTGTTTGTGATTTGTTTGTTTTTAAATACACATGCCAGTGTTACAACTCAAAGGGCTGAAGCCTCCACTGAAGATGAAGATTCTGTGCTCCAGACTTGTAACATCTCTTAGCTTTTTACTTTTTTTTTTTTCATTGCTAACTCAAAAACGTAATTCTTTTCCAAGTAGTTCCAGGCTCCATAAATAATCCTTGTAAATTTCAACAACTATAGAGCCAGCCAGCTACGACAAGTGTATTTTTTATAATATTTCCCCCCCTGGATTTCAATCACAAAAGCTATCTGGAAATTACATTAAAAAATAATAATATTGCAACACTGCTGCAACAAGGCTCTAAAAAAAGTCTTGGTACAATGTCTTTTCTGAAGGTTAGGCTATTCAATGCAATTCACTGAAGTGATGAAGAGGAGATTCAGGGGAAAAGTAGAGGGCTGACAAATGTGATTTGAAAAAGATGAAGTAAATTTATACTTTTATTTGGAAAGATCATAATGCTGGATTAGAAAAAGAAAAGATTTTATGCTTTATAACGTGTATGCATGCATACATACATACGTCTACATATTCTGTTTACTGTTGAGCATCAACAGAACTAAAAGTTCATATCCATTAGAAACAAATATGCCCAGCAAAGACAATGGGATTACAAATATTAATCTCTCAACTTGAATGTTTGGGGCTTTTTTTATACAAGATGATTCATACAGAAGAGAATGCAACTTCACTCTGCTCTGCAAACTCATGCTTGACTAAAAATATTTTGTGTGCACGCTGAATATTTGCAATACAGAACTGGAGAGAAAACAGGTTACAGTTCTACTCAATGCAACATGTAACTTTATTTCACCACATAGCTTTATCTATACAATCTTTAGGACAATACTCTTAATATTACATTATATATTGTTCTTGAAACAAGAACTGTTTGCTTTATTTTTTCAACTACGTGCTTCTGTACAAAGGCTAGCAGTGAAAACTTTTACTTAACTTAGTTAACACAAATATTCTGCAACGACTGAAAGCTTCCTCTTATTTCTCAGCATGAAATACATTTAAAAGAGCATATTGATATTTGTCTTTCAGTAGTCAATATCCATGAAACCTATAATTCGCTAATTCAATTTACTGAATTATGTTTTTCAGCTAGAAACCGGACCAAAAAGTGAGTTTCCTGCTGTTCCATGAAGGTAACAAAATTCATGATCTAGAATACATTGGAAGTTTGCATGCTTACAGAAATGTTTTTAAAGCTGACTGGGATGACATGAATTTTTGCCCAATGCTGACTCTATGGAAAAAAGCAAACTTCCTTTTTAATTGAATTAATAGAATGAATTTATTTTAAAACAATCTAAGCCTTAAATCATTAAATATCTAAGGAAAAATATGAGAAAAAGTAATTTCAATAAATTGCAGACATCTTTTGTAGCATCATTTTGCTTGACATAGTTTTACTAAAAAGACAGGACATTTAATCAAATGTCTCCTTTTTTTATAACAAATTGGGGAAATCATGTCTTTTTTTCATAACAAATTTAGTGATAACAAAACCATCTGCGATCTGACTTTTAGCTCCTTGTAGAAGCCTTTTGACTTTAGGACCTTTTTGCAGTTTTATAGTTTCGTGATTTTTTTTTTTTTTTCCACAATAGGATGAGAGGAAATGACCTCAAATTGTGCCAGAGGAGGTTTAGATTGGATAGTAGGAAAAATTTCTTCACTGAAAGGGTTATCAAGCACTCGCAGAGACTGCCAAGGGAAGTGGTTGAGTTACCATCCCTGGAGTTATTTAGAGATGTGCAGATGTGGCGCTTAGGGATATGGTTGAGTGGTGGACTTGGAGCGTTAGCTTAATGGTTGGACTCGATGATCTTAAAGGTCTTTTCCAACCTAAATGATTCTGTGAATCTGCGATTCTGTGATTTTATCCAGAGGGATATTCTATATTAGCATTGATGTCTTTCGTGGCGCACATGGTACTTTCCTGTTCCACAACACAGACATCTCTGCAGCAGCCCTCCATTCCTGACAAGTGACACATTTGCCAAAAAAACCCTGATCTGTTAGACTGTTGTACATCTGAAATGTGCAAATTCCGAGGCTAGATAAGATATGGATAGGATCCTAATTTATTCTAAAAAAAAAAATCAAATCCACATGTCCCCTTGTTGCAAGTCCCTCTACCTCTTTATGCATCAAATGTTTGTTCTCTTAGCCCTTCATACTTTTTTACCCTCATCCTACTTTCCTGAAGAACATGGCATATTGCAAACAAAATACAGGACTGGCAGAATGATTTCTGTGCACCAGTGAAATAGCTTAATATCTGCCCTTGCCTTGCTCTGCAAGAAACATTTTCTGTGGAAATCCCCATACATCTTGCATTGCATTTGATAGACAAGAAAGAGAGATAATACATATGTAACTGTAAACAAAGGTAAATAAAAGGTCAGTAGTTATAAAACCATAATCATTTCACTATTTTAATAGCAAACATTTTTATGAGGGTCTGACAGAATTCGGGAATTGATTCTTCATTATGTGTGGGAGACTGAACCCGTGCAGGTACCCCGGACAAGATCACAGACAATCAATATGATTGGAAATCAAGTCATTTATTAGCAATTATGTTTACCAGTAGGCTCTGTTGAAAATCAGCTAACTGCATGGAAATGCGTATGTGTATGTTCTGGGCTTTCTTCTAAACAAAGTGTGTGGCTCTGTATCTCCTGATCTGCTCCAGGGTGGGTACTGGTTCACAGGCGGTGGGCCGAGCGGCTCAAAGTGATGCAGTCTTGAGAAAGTGCTAAGTCCATGCATGTTTCTGTGTTCAGTGACTCTCACTCATACAAATAGAGGGACTACTTGGAACTTGTAGTCACGAAGTCTGTTTTCACTACCTATTTGGCAAGGAAATGCATATTTCTAAATGTTATACATGTTTTAAATAAAAACAGTAAAATAAGTAATCACAATCTCACATCCTATCTCTGAAAACTAAATAATTTAGAAAAAATATTTACTGCATTATAACCTTGACATTTCAAACCGTGTTATGGTATATGTATTTTATATACACAGACTGGCAAAATTTTATACATAGGCACAAACAGTATTTGCATACAAATGTCAAGAAAATATCTATTTGCCTTAAAATCTGCTATATAACTTATTGAAAAATAAAAGCAACAGCTCTAACATAAAATATATTGTCACGAGAAAACAAGTATATGAAGTGCACTATGGAACAAGTCCAAAGTAAAAACCTAGAAAACTGTACAAAAAAACCCCCACCATAAACCTATTAATGTATGCTTAAAACTTGGTAAAGCTGTTTTATCTTTGTGAGAATTAATAGATAAGTTTTGCTGCAGCTGGTTTGTATGTTTAATTACCTTGTCATATAAATCTGCCTTATATCAAGAGATAATATGCAGACAATCTCCAGACATGGATAAATAACCTGAAAGAATAAACAGTCTCTTAGAGTTGCAAGAATTTATTGATATGCTTAGTTGTCTAGCAAGATGTAGTTGTCTTAGGTCAAGAGATAACCTGAAGGAAGTCTCCAGACATGGTTGGATAATCCAAAAAATAATGAGCATTCTTTGAAGATTTATATGGTCCTTTTTCTAAAACTAGTATATATACCCACTGCTTTTGTAAGATGTTATGCCTTTTTTAGAAGGGCATCCAATTCAGCGCTGAATTGTAAAATAAAAATATTACTGCCTTTGCTTCGAAGACTCTGTCCTTTTCAGTATTTTACCAGTGAATGAGTGTTTCTCACATCTTTATGTGAATGGATGCCTATTATGTATATTTTATATACATATTAAATCACATTTATTTTTTCTGAATGGTCTTCATTTAAACATAGCCAAGCATAATCTAGTTAACAGATAAAAATGGACAAATACCAACTTCTTTGCTACTTTGTTTAAAGACATTGAAATTGTATTCCTGTCTTCTTTGTTTTAAAATTGAAGTATGGATATGGATAACTCCCTCTGCCACTATTCCTGTAATAAACAGGCTATTCAGCATTTTAGCTTGAATAAAGGAACATGGGGGAGGTTCAAGGGGGGTGGAGATCCCCTCCTTCCTCAGCCACCAGACCCCTCTTGAAAGACATGTGGCAAGATCACCCCAGCATGTGATGATGAGGGTTGACGAGCAACTGCTTTCATGCCAAAAAGAAATGTATAAAAGGGGACAGGAGCTGGGACCGGGCACACCTCTGGCTAGACGCAGTCCGGCCTCAGCCATGCACCCAGCGCTGTGTACCTTGCTTTGCTTACTTCCCTCTCGTCCTGTCCCCTGTCACTTGGGAGAAGAGGCCAGCTTCCTCCTCTCTACAACCTCCTTTCAGGTAGTTGTAGAGAGCAATAAAGTCTCCCCTCAGCCTCCTTTTCTCCAGGCTAAACACCCCCAGCTCTCTCAGCCGCTCCTCATAAGACTTGTTCTCCAGCCCCCTCATCAGCTTCATTGCTCTTCTCTGGACTCACCTTGAGTTACAGCTTACAAACACATGCACTGCCAAAGCACAGGTGTGAGGTAAAGGGCATTGGTTCAAAGTTCGTTAGCCCTGCATGGCCATGGGTCCATGAGAGCAGGTATTTAGTTACTGTGACTATTTTCTGTAGCATCTGCCTCTTATACTTCAGTGAGAGGCAGGAGTGAATGGGAAATCTAGGCAGGAAAACACTTGGGTTTGTGGATCAAAGGATATACCAAATCTGTTAAACTTGTGCATGACAAGTCTGTGGTACACATAAGAGGACATTAAAAGGAAACAGTGTGGGAAATAAGGGCCAATAACCTGGCAGATCAAGAGGTCAGAGAGGCAGCAATTAAGACAAAAAGAAAAAGAATAGCTGTTGCTAGCATTGGAACAGCACCCTGAACCTTCGGAACCCCTGTATTTAGTGAAGAGGAAGAAAGAGTACTGCTAAAACTGGGGGCAAGCAAGACCTCAGAAGGGTTATGGGCTTTACCGAATGGGAGATAGATGTTAAACATCCCATAGCCCAAGAAGTATTAAGTCAGATTCATGAAAAGACCCACTGGGGAACGCAGGCTCTTTGTGGCATTTTTTTTAGAAAATGCTGATGCTTAGGGGTGTATGGGTTGGCTAAACAAATTCAGACAGGGGCACCCATTTCACAGCAAACGTGTTACAACAGGAGATGCAATCCTTAGGAATAAGGTGGGACATACCCCCTGGCACCCCCAGAGTTCTGGCACAGTAGAACAAATGAATATAGAGACTCATTTGTCATGAGTACAGTGTCTCCCTCTAGCAGTTCTCTTGAGGATCCGCACACATCCCCGTGTGGATGTAGGGATATCACCCTATGAGATGCTGTTTGGACTCACCAAAAAGAGCCAACTGGAACTCAGAAAATCTCCAACGCCAGAATGGGAAGGTCCCTTTCAGGTTCTCTGGACCACAGGATCTGCTGTACAGACCAGGGAACGAGGGTGGACTCGTGCCTCGCGGGTTAAGGGACTGGTGGACGAGCCAGAACCTGAGTGGACAATCAAAGCTTCCCAGGATCCACTGAGATTCAGGCTATGGAAGAAGTAAAGGAGAAGGCTGACGGAGCCGTCGGAAACAAACTTATTACAGTGGTTTGGACGGAATAACTGAGATTTCCTTAATGGGGTAGGGGAAAAGGGGATCTGAGGGAATTTACCTTACCCCTTCAAACTGAGTGGTAACCTTTGATTGGGAGAATGAATATCCCTTGTTTTATTTGTGGGAATTTAGAACCTCAAAGAGGCAAAGGGACTCAAACTTCACACCCAGCTTTAAGTGTCTTGATTGGAATACTGAACAAAGGGGAGCCAATATCCTTTGATTTAAGTGTGGGAGGAATAAATTAATTCCAGAAATTTGGGACCTTTGGGAGAAGGACTGGGAAAAGACCACTGAAAGGTACAAAATGCACTTTAAGTGGAAATCCATTACAAGGGAAAATAGGTTTGAAGAGCCAGACCACTAGAAGGACAATTAACCTATCGGAACTATAACCTCTGACTCTGTCATCAAGGAGCAGTCAGTCCTGCAGGCAAAAATTCTCTGCCACCAAGAAGATCCATTGCCTCAGTTGTTAGCTGCAACCTAACAGGACAAGAGATGGGTGGAGAGATGAGTATGCTCCTCCTTCTAGTGATCAGTGGTTTGAGAGTCGAAACAAATTCAGGTGAGAAGGTCACCGAATCCCTGATATACTACACTCATTACGAATGTAAAGGAACAAGAAGTGGGAAAGGGTAAACTGGGGAAACAGCTGGATATAAATTTGCAGAAGGGGATCAGATCCCAGTACAAAGAAATGGAACTACTATTCCACTCTTTTTACAGAAAAACTGAAAACAGGGGCCAAGTCTGAAATCCCAATGGTTGCCCAGAACTTATTAACTTCACGGAAAATATCGCAAAGGCACTTAGTATTACCAATTGCTATGTTTGTGGAGGGACAAATGTGGGGGAAAAAATGGCCATGGGGATCTCAAGAAATAGATCTATTTGGGAAAGATCAGTGGCTCCGGAAAGACGTAGCCAGTGGAAATTATCATTGGGAGGTCCTGCTGGCAATGCCTTAGAAGGAAACTTAAATGGTTGGGATAAGTGGGGGTCCAAGATTGCGAATAGAGAAGCAGAACTGGAGCCTGAGCCTTCCCAAAGAGATTGGGTGGGAAGTCTCTGAAGGGTTATATTGGATCTGTGGAAATATGGCCTATAGTGAATTACCAAAGGATGGTCTTTTTCAATGAGAATGGACATTTGTTGAATTGGTTAGTCCTGGATTATATGAATCAGAATAGAATCATAGAATCACCAGGTTGGAAAAGACCTATCGGATCATCGAGTCCAACCATTCCTATCAAATAATAAACCATGCCCCTCAGCGCCTCGTCTACCCGTGCCTTAAACACCTCCAGGGAAGGTGAATCAACCACCTCCCTGGGCAGCCTGTTCCACTGCCCAATGACCCTTTCCATGAAAATTTTTTTCCTAATGTTCAGTCTAAACGTCCCCTGGTGGTTCTATCGTCCTGTCCTCTGTCACTTGGGAGAAGAGGCCAACACCCTCCTCTCTACAACTTCCTTTTAGGCAGTTGTAGAGAGCAATGAGGTCACCCCTCAGCCTCCTCTTCTCCAGGCTAAACAACCTCTCTCAGCCGTTCTTCATAAGGCCTGTTCTCCAGCCCCTTCACCAGCTTCGTTGCCCTTCTCTGGACACGCTCCAGAGATTCAACATCCTTCTTGTGGTGAGGGGCCCAGAACTGAACACAGGATACGAGGAGTGGTCTCACCAATGCCGAGTACAGAGGGAGAATAACCTCCCTGGACCTGCTGGCCACATCATTTCTGATACAAGGCAAGATGTCATTGGCCTTCTTGGCCACCTGGGCCACTGCTGGCTCATGTTCAGTCGACTGTCAACCAACACCCCCAGGTCTTTCTCCCCCAGGCAACTTTCCAGCCAGACTTCTCCTAGTCTGTAGCACTGCATAGGGTTGTTGTGCCCCAAGTGCATGCAACCGAAGGGGAGTATGTGGAAAATTCAACCTCACTAATTGTTGTTTAAATTTAGTGGACTGTTCATGTTCTAGTTCAGACGTGGGATGGGTTAAAGTTAGTGGACTGTTATATTTTCAAGCCAAAAATTAGATCAAATATTAGAGGGGGAAATCGTAATAAACAGGCTATTCAGCATTTTGGCTTGAATAAAGGAACGTGGGCGAAGTTCAAGGGGGGTGGAGATCCAAATGTATTGGTCCTGATCACTGTACTCGAGTTTAGGACAAATGCTTAAGTCATAGGGTGAAATGTCTTTTTTCTTTGGTGGCACCAGCCTGTCTGCAGTGCCAGGTTCAGCAGAGGGGCAGTTTTGCAGCAGCCCCCCACCTTCCTCAGCCCGCCAGACCCCTCTCAAAAGACACATGGCAAGATCACCCCAACACATGCTGATGGGGGTCAACGAGCAACTGCTTTTGTGCAAAAAAGAAATATATAAAAGGGGAAGGGAGCCTGGACTGGGTGCAGCTCTGGCTAGACGCGGCCCTGCCTCAGCCACATGTCCAGCACTGTCTACCTTGCTTTACTGACTTTATTCCACAATAAAAGAGATATTTTAAACTCTCAGAATTTTAGTTTCCAGAGTGTGTTTACAACATTCCTATTTAATTTTCATAAAGAAAAAGAAAATATACATGGTTTGGAAGGGCACATCTGTCATTCACTTCCTAATACAACAGATACATTAAGAAAAAAAACATTTATTTTCCTCCCCTATTCTGTCAGCCACCATCTGCTTGGAAGAAACACTGACGTTTACAAAATAACAATGTCATCTCCTATCTGAGCAGATCTCACACATGCAGCTGACTTAATGAGGATAGCTATAATTTACTTTCATTTACTGCAAACGTCTTATTGGAGGCATTTCTGAGCACAGGGCAGGTACTGTTCCTCTATTATTAATGGCTATAATGGCTTCTTTTGGACAGCCCTTTCTCGAAGAAGAGCCCTTCAAACAAAAAGAGTTGGTCCCATCACCATGCATTGCCTGGGCAGCGTGGCTTGGCAGCCACCTCGGAGAAAGTCAGGCCTGGGGCGTTCCCACCCGACCCCCCTTTCACTTCGCCTGAGTCCAAGCGAAGAGAAAGGTGAATCGCAAAAGAGGGGCTTTCAGGAAAAGGGGGGAAACAAGACCTACACCAGGGAAGTGCTTCGGGGCAGCCTGGGAGCACGCTTCTCGACAGGCCTTAGGCGACAGCGCCCACTGGGTAGCCGCGGCCCTGGCCACAACCAGGAGAATACAAAATCTGCTGTATGTCTACAGACCGCTCCAGAGATGCTGCGACTGCTCCCCTATTCTGGACCAGGGCCGCCATCTTAGGTCTAGACGAAGCCTCTTTCCCCTAACGCTCCATGCCCTATTCAAAGGAGTGGGACCACGTGACTCCCCTCCCTGTGCGGAAGACACTGGTGCCCACACTCAAGATGGCACATGGGGCCTTCTGCCTTTTCCCTCCATCTTTCCGACCCTTCTAGGCCTCTTCCTCCTCCCAAGTCTCTATCGCTCCAGAGGCCGGCGCAGGGCCTACTTACTCCGGAGGATAGAGGCGCAACTCCTCGATATCTCCCAGGAAGCCGAAGAGAATCCGCATCTGCTCACTGGTCACTGCCGGAGACAGGTTCGTGACCTGAATGACAGGCGTAGGGCCCAAGGGGAAGCCGAGCGGCACGCCGATCCCTCCGCTGTTCATCATGGCGGGCCTGCACGACCGCTCTGCTTGCAGCGGTACCACACACAGCCGGAAAGGCGGGCCTGACGACAGAGAGGAGCGCGCGGCGCCTGCCAGAGCGTCCTAGTATGCGGGCGCTCTAGTGGCGGACTCGACTGCTCCCGGGAGTTTTTTCTGGGCGGGCAGCCGTTTTTCCTGTGCTGGCTGGAACTCACGGGGGAGCGGGCGCTCTTGCTCCGCGCAGACGAGACTTCGAGCTCGGCTGCGAAGACTCCTCTGCAGGAGAGGAAAGGAGAAAACCCGCTCTTCCCTTCGGTTTCCTAAGGAGTCAGCCAGGCTGCCATTACCAGGGCGGGGCTGCATCCCCCCTCCCCTTCCTCGGCCTCGCTTCACACACGCTACTCGCCCCGGGCTTCTTCAGGGGACCAGACCGCCACTTGTTGCAGGTGTTCCTCCATCTGGGCACACTTTTTGCAGGCAGCTCTGCTGCCTTTCCCTGTTCCAGGAGAAAGGTCCTGCAGTCCGAGGTCTGCACCGCAGCCTTTCTTCTCATAAGCTCCGTTTGCGTGGAGGCATCGGCTACTGCTGGATGGTGCAGACCACCCACCTGGAGCCGCAGCCTTTGCTCTTGGACAAGTGCCCACTCTTCTGCCTTGAGAGTCAGGTAGGATGAGTGCCCTTAACCTGTCCAGAAGTTCACAGAACAATGCCTGGTTGCTGGGTTACGTATATTTCAAGTCTCCCACTCGGCCAGTGGATTGCCCCTCCTTCAAAGAGGCGCCCCTCCTCGGATGTGCTGTGATTGCTGGCTCTGGTTGCTAGCGTTCCCTAGGCTGCTTTTTATAGATGTGGGGTTAGCCATCGTTCCTCTGGCAATGTCCAGGCCTCGTCGGCATCTCCCACGAGAGCTGCCGACTCCTGGCGGGTCTCTCCACTGCTCTGGCGTTTCCCTGCTTAATCTTAAAGAAATTTAACTGGAGAATTCAAGATCTTTTGTTATATATTATGCAAAATTAAACTCTGGTATGATTAATCTGTCTATAGGAACATTGCATAAAGATTTCCTGTGTTTTGACTAGTACATTTCATCCAAACATGGTTAGCAGAGGTGTAGAAGCTATTACTGCTTTGATCATTTGTGTCCTTTCTCCTTGCATCTCTAAAATTCACAAACAGAAAAATTCTGTGCTGTCAGAACTGCATGGGATACGCCCCCTCAGGTAAATCCTTTAATAGTAAATATGAAGTTCTGAGCTATTGGTCTCCTTCCCAAAAACAAAACAGAAGCCAAACACTGTTTAAATTTTTATATTTGTCAGTCCCTACCGCAGGAAAAAATTAGCTTGGAAAATTATATGAAAAAAAATATTGGATTTTGGAATAATAGCAAGAAAATAAGAAAAACTGTTGAAAGCCTTGGTCCATACAGGCTGTCATTAAAATGCCAGAAGCAAACAATTAATCTGTTTTAGCCAAACTGTTCAAAATGTAAAAGTATTTAAGATCCACTCCCTCTCCTAAAATATAAAACATATATTGAGGAAAAAAAAAGTTAAATAAAATGGGTAGATATGCAGGAGGGGAATCAATGTACAACCATTGCCCTTAACATCATCTTCTCTCTAATCAATGGTCAACAGACTTGCCTTAACATCTCCTTACTGGATGCTGTAGCCCAAAAGAAAACTTTAACTGCGATCTAAGTGCTGGATTAATACATGCAGGGGCTTCTTTTTGGTTTTGCTCCTGCACAGTTTTCAGATGCTGTGACAGCAAATGATAAATGATAAACCATCTATGCATCCACAATATGAGTGCTCAAGAGAAGAAATAAGCAATCCATTCTGAAAACAAAAAGTGAGATTTTTTTAGAGGTACTGGACAAATCTCAGAATGAGGAGCATTTGCTTGCCCTTACAATATACTTCTTTTGTTTCATTAATCATCTGAGTTTTTCCTGTGTACAGAAAATAATCTTCCCCTAAAACTGCATCATTCCCTCTTCCTTTTAATTTCTGAAAAAAACAACAGCAATACATTACCCTTATAGAGATCATGAAATGTGAATTCCATGTTACCTATGTGTAAAGAGGTAAAGTCTTTAATCAAAAGCAACTATTAACATTTTGTCTAAGATTGTATTTCCTGGTCTTTCCACAAGGTTTAAAAAGCATTTACTGGGAAATGTTAATTGCAAGTAGCAGAAGCAAAATATTTGCAGTTCAGAAGGAGGTTACAGTAAACAGCTTCTCTATCACCTAGTCTCCCTCTCACCCAGAGAAGGGCAATCGGGAAAGGAAAAGATGACCCAAAGGTTGAAATAGAAAACATTTTTAATAAAATAATAAAAGCTCAATATTAATAATAATAAAAAAATAATATACAAAATTTACAAAACAAATACTCAGCTCAGTCCTGGGCATACCTGCTACTAGCAATGACCACCAGATGATAGACACAGCTAGCTCAGCAGTTCCAGTGGTACAGATGCCACTGCCAGTCGTAGAGAGAACACAAAACCCAGAACTGGATTCAGAGCAGGAGAACTGCAGGCAAGGGACTGCCAAGGGTAGAGTGTGAAGAGGAAGAGAGCACATCCCGAGAAAACTTCCTAATTCATACTGAGTGTGATATTTATCATATGGAATACTTCTATTGGCCCATTTGAGTCATCCATCCTGGGTCCACTCCTCCCAGCTCACTTGTGAAGCATGTTAAACTGAGAAAGTCCTTCATTTCCCTGGAAACCGCATTCCTCTTGGACCAGAAGCTAGACATCGCCTAACCACAAACCAAAACAATAGGTGTTATCAACTTTATTCCCGCACTAAACTTAAAATGCTGCAGTTACTTCAGATTCAACTACTCCTGGGGCACTTAAGGCTGCACAGCCTAAATACAATAACCATTTGATGATGGTGTTCAATTCCCGGAGGAGGGAACAAAACAAATAGCAGGATCACAACCCTGGACTTCAGGAGTGCAGGCCTTTGCCTGGTCATGGACTGACGTGGAATGATCCCATGGGAGATGGTTCTAAAAAGAAGGGCTCAAGCAAGATGTGGGGGTTTTTAAGGATGACCTCGTCCAAGCTCAGGAACAGTCCTTCCTGATGTGCAGGAAGTCAATATAATAGGAATATAATATTCCTGCTCTTGTGAATTAATCAAGAGGCGTAATATTCAAATGCCAGTCTCCTACTCACAGTAGACTTCTTGTTCAAGACAACTTCTGATAATACTCTTGTTTTATCAGTTTTTGCCTAGACACATGCCCCAGTTAGTGTTATTTTTCTGCCTCTCATAATCAGTCAGGAATTTTAATCAATGTATAAATTCACGCAGAGATGCTTGCCAAAACCTCAGTTCTGATAGCATGAATTGTTTCTGTCAAAGTAGATGATTAACATGAAATCTGACAACTACGGTATATGTTTTCCCTAAATTTACAGTTGATTGAGCACATTTTTTCTACCATTTGGGTAGAAATTACTTTCATAAACTTACCATCATTATACCTTTCAGGTTGATCAGGTAGCTGCTCTCTTTTTATCACCTTACCTTAATATGTTTGGGGTTTTTTCTAATGAGACTGTTGTGTAGTAGAGGAAAACATCTCGCAGCCCTCCAACCCTCTGATCATCTTTGTAGATCCTCTGGACCCGTTCCAACAGCTTCATAGAATCATAGAATAGTTTGGGTTGGAAGGGACCTTTAAGATCAGCCGGTTCCAACCCCCCTGCCATGGGCAGGGACACCTCCTACTAGATCAGGCTGCCCCAGGCCCCATCCAACCTGGCCTTGAACACCTCCAGGGATGGGGCAGCCACAACTTCCCTGGGCAACCTGTCACACTGCCTCACCACCCTCATAGTGAAGAAATTCTTCCTTATGTCTTGTCTAAATCTGCCCCTCTCCAGTTTATCCCCATTGCCCCTAGTCCTATCACTACAGGCCTTTGTGAACAGTCCCTCCCCAGTGTTCTTGTAGGCCCCCTTCAGGTACTGGAAGGTTGCTATAAGGTCTCGGAGCTTCTCCAGGCTGAACAACCCCAACTCTCTCAACCTGTCCTCATATAGGAGGTGCTCCAGCCCTCTGATCTGATTTGTAGCCTCCTCTGGACCCATTCCAACACTTCCATAGCCTTCTTATGTTGAGGATTCCATAACGGGACACAATACTCCAGGTGAAGTCTCACAAGAGAGGAATAGAGGGGCTGAATCTCCCTCAACCTGCTGGCCATGCTTCTTTTGAGGCCTTCTTTTGGTTGGCCTTCTGGACTGCAAGCATGCATTCCTCGCTCATGTCAAGCTTCTCATCAACTAGCATCCCCAAGTCCTTCTCCACAGGGGTCCTCTCAATCACATCATCCCCCATCCTGTATTGAAACCGGGGCTTGCCCTGACCCAGGTGTAGGACCTTGCACTTGGCCTTGTTGAACCTCATGAGGTTCTGAGAGGCCTGCTTCTCCAGCCTGTCCAGGTCCCTCTGGATGACATCCCATCCTTCATGTGTGACAACTGCACCACTCAACTTGGTGTCATCTACAAACTTGCCATGGGTGCACTGGATCTTGCTGTCTATATCATGGATTATGGATATTAAACAGCACTGGTCCCAGTACGGACCCCTGAGGGACACCGCTTGTCACAGATCTCCATCTGGACTTTGAGCCATTGACCACTACTCTTTGAATACAACCATCCAACCAGTTTCATATCCACTGACCAGTCCACCCATCAAATCCATATCTCTCCCATTTAGAGAGAAGGATGTTGTAGAGGACTGTGTCAAAGGCTTTACAGAAAGAAGTCCAGATAGATCATATCCATTGGTTTACCCATGTCCACTGCTGTGGTTACTCCATCATAGAAAGCCACTAGGTCGGTCAGGTGCTGAGGGGATTGGTACATGGACTTCAATCTGATGGATCAAAGACCCTTTATTGTGTTAGTTTTCTCTTTATATACCTTTTTGGGTTACACATCGGGCTATGCATAAACTGTCCATGAGCTTATCTGCAGTTTATTATTGGTTAAAAGTACTTGTCCACGTGCCTATTTCTAACATATTGGCTAAACAACCGTGCATGCATATAAACTAGTTACACTAAAATTAGCCATGTTGACATTTTTCTTCTTTGTTTTTCTCTCAGTTGCTTCTTCTTTCCACCGAGCTAGCTCCCTGTTTCAAGGTCTTGTCAGGGTTGCTCAATGTCAACAAGGTTTATAGCATCAAGTCCTTCTTCTTTATAAAATGTTTCTACAGTCAAGCAGGACTTGCCCCTGGTGAAGCCATGCTGGCTGCCATTAATCACCTCCCTATCCTCCATGTGCTTTAGCAGAGCTCCTAGGAGGATCTGTCCCGTGATCCTCCCAGGCACAGAGGTGAGGCTGACAGGTCAGCAGTTCTCAGGGTCCTCCTTTCTACCCTTTTTAAAAATGGGCACAATGTTACCCTTCTTCCAGTCACTAGGGACTTCTCCTGACTGCCATGACTTTTCAAATATCATGGAGAGTGACTTGGCAACCATATCGGCCAATTCCCTCAGGACTCTGGGATGCAACTCATCAGGTCTCATAGACCTGTAGCATGTTCAGGTTCCTCAGGTGGTCACAGACCTGGTCCTCCCCTACAGTGGGAGGGGCTTTACCCCCTGGTCCCCATCTTGTTTTCCCATGACCCAGGAGAAGTGAGGAGAGTGGTTGTCAGTGAAGACTGAGGCAAAAAAGTTATTGTGTAATGAAACTTGAGTTTGAAATCTTAAAAGTCTACCTACATTGAGATTAACAGATGAACACTGCATAATGGTGGCAGCTGAAACCTTCTCAACCTTCACGCCTCTGGATGGCAGTCAAGCATGTAAACCAGCATTGGTAAACTGAAACAGCTGTGAGATTTCTGCTTCTGGTTTTTATCTGGTTTATGGCAAAAAGATGAAAAAGTTACAATTGTTGTATTTAGCACAGCAGTATCAGTTTTAAGAATCTTCTTAGCAGTTATATGAGTGTGTTTTATAATGAAGTTTCCCTTCTCCCTATAAAATTGTTCAAATCAAAGATGCGGTAGCATTTCTCAGTTTTCACTTCTCTTGAGCTTACTCCAAAGTAAGATAAGGGACTTGACTGACAACCAGTAGTATCTAGATAGTACTTTTATCTTTGGATCTCCAAGTGCATATTAACAAAGGAAAATGATCACTACCATTTACAGACTGGGAAAATGCAACAAAGCAGGTAAAAGATATATCTGGGATCAGATTCTGCATCCAGTTATCATTTCAGGGCAGCATTTCTTTAGTCACTTATGAAATCCAGTATCTGTTTTCCAGACAACACTACTTGGATTAGAGAAGCACTTCTTCAAAAGGTTTTTTAGATGACTGTCTTTTAAGCGGTATAAAATTCTGCATATTTTTTAATTTTATGTTAAACTAAAAAAATTATTATACACTTTTAAAACCAGCTTTTGTAAATATGTACATGTAGGAGAAGGAAAATAAAATGTTCAAAATCAGCTTGCTTTTTTTCTTTTTAAATTTGAGTGTCTACTGATACTGTTACTTGCTCTTTTTGTGGTGGGACTTGCTATTTCTGGAGGAAAAAAAATGCATCTTTTTCCTTTGCTGTGAGTCACAGTATATAACTACATGAAGAGGAAATGTTTTAAAATCTCAAAAATACCTATCTGAACAGGATAGTTCAAGGGAGTTGGATAGAAAATTCTGGAATTCACTGGGAAAATTTCCTCTGCCTTCCACCTAGAGTTTGTAGGATCAGGGCAGTGTCCTAAATACATTTAGGATATTGACACCAAAGTCTCATTTCTCTAAAGCCAAATAATTTCATATATAGTGGAGAAAATGAGGAAATTTGCAGGACTTCTCTGTATGCATTCCCTTTAAAAGGCAGTGTGAACATTTAGCATTTTCAAATAAAAAAAATAGAAACTAACCAACAACAAAACATGTCTTAGAAGTGGAACACTGAAGCCTGCCATTATATAGCTATGTTTCTCATTCTTTTCTTTCAAAATTAACAGCACACAAAATAAGTGAATTTTATCAAAATATAGCACATATCTACTAATATATATAAAAATAATTTCCTATGTAAATATTAAAAAATCTAAAAAGAATTAAAATATACAAAAAGTTGCTAAAGGATCTAAATTAAAATTGTTAGACCTATATAGAGTACAAGAAGCAATAGTTAACAACTTTGAAAGCAATGCAGTAATATTGCAGTTCACTTATTTAAGGACTGCCTGTTTATTACCACTAGCTATGTATAATTCCCATTCCTTGCCCCAAAACTACCGGAGGCTACTGGTTTTGCTAGCTTTATTAAAAGCATTTACTTTTGTACACGAGTTGAAAAAATTAACTGATAAAAAAGTAACTGATAACTGCTTCAAACTACCAACTTATATGTAACTAAAAATGAACTGCAGTAGCTGAATATTGCTTCAATGTTAGGCTAATCATTATCCCTGATTAAAAACAGTTATTGGTCTTCTATGGCACTTTTCCCTGGTTCATAACAACTATGTATTAATTGTCACTGCAGATTATGCAGTCTGTTCAATTACAAAGGTGAAAGAGAAAAATAAAGTTAATGTTTATGGTAAACAAAATTAATAAAAGCATAATTTAATATTGTATACAGTAATAAGGAACAAAACCTGTGGTAAATCACTATTAAAGAAATCCTTTAATGACACTGAATTGTCTAGTTCACATTTAATGTTACCTGTAGGAACAGCCCTTTAAGAAACATCATTATGAACTGGTGGGTTGTAAGCATATCCTCCCTTTGCTCTGCCTCACCACAGCAGTTCTCCATCACTGTTCAAAGTTTCACAAACTTGCTTTGGTTACCTAGATCCATACATATGATTTTCTTTTTGATTAACAAGGCAATGCAAAGGCCAAACAATATCAAGATTTTTATAACCTTTCCTGCATCATTTACTTTGTGTTTTAAATATATATTATAGGCAACAAGCTTAAAAACTGGCCATTTCAATTTCAGTTTTAAAACCTATAAAGTTAAAATGAAGTACTTTTAAAAAAAATAAGTATCACCATTTGCACAAAATTGGGGATCTCCATGGCAGAGAGAAACCTATGGGTATAGTTTCCACAGTACAGTTGAAAAAATTCTGTATGCAAGAAAACCCAACTAAACATGAAACACGTGGCAAATGACTATTCAATGATTACATTCAGAACAAAACCTGTAGAATATCACAAATTTGTAGTTACAGCCTTCCTAAAAAATACCATAAGCTTTTATTGCATTTTCCATTGGTAGACATACACTCCAGAACTAAACACTTTTTCTTTTTTCTTGATTCCAGATTTAGATAGCAGATAGTTGTTTCGCCTGACCTTTATTCTGTTCAATCAGCACCACCTTCCATCAACACAATGCACACATAGCTAAGGCAACAGTTTATATCTCCTGTTGACAGCTACATAAGTGGTTTCAGCATAGAACATTAATATTTGGTGAATAAAAATAAAGGCAATAAAACAGCTACAGGACAGACAGTCCTGCCATCTGTCCACTGGCTTCAACCAAGGCTTTAACAAAGCCTTATACAAAGTTTAGTAATGTGCATGAATTATCCAAAAATAAACTTACCATCTGTACAAAAGAACAACACAGGTTTGTTCTTGGAGGAGTGATCCTTAGATTGCTATAATGCTTAAAAAGAAGTTTATTTACCATATGAATTTCCAAAATGATTTCTTGAACGTTCTATACAGCGTTTCCCCCCCTTTAACCACAAGTTCAGGATTTAATTTCCTGTGCAAATTTTGATCATAATTATTTTCAAGTACCTTTCATGTATTAAATTGGCAAAATATTCAGTTTCCCCTAAGTCTTTCAATGAATCCTGCTGCCTTTTCCCTCTATCCACAGTATTTATGAAGAAACTTCTCATACAATGATGAGTTCCACTGCATTCTGAAAATTCTTTAGCAAAGATACTGCTTGCCCATGATCAATATTGATGAAGCTCTATCCATTAGCCTGAAAATAACATTGAAAATGACACTCTCATATTTCATTTTAAGTTTAGCTTGAACTAAGTTTAAAATAATCAAATTTTATGTGAATGCAAGCAATAAAACACTGCAGATTTGCAGATTACATTGTTGATGTGAGTTGAACATGCACCTATATGCTATAATAAATTAAACTATTGTGTTAGCCTTGGAAGAATTTTTCTCCAGAAGTACTGAATATATTTGCAAATAACCATAAGAGAAAGCTGAACTTTAAGCCATTAACATCAGACATTGAATCAGCCTTAATATAGCCACACCAAAAAAAGAAAACACAGTACAAATGATACATTCCAGTTTAAATACAAGAAATGGCATTTGGGATAAATTAAAACTATTGAAACCTTTAACAAAAAAAAATATATTCACGGAATTGGGAGCTGTTTTAGTAGGAATTTGCTCCCCTTTCTAGCACTCCAATTTCTTCCCATGCTTTGGATGTTCTCTTCTATGTTCTTCTGGATCCTCAAAAATCCACTACCTTTACTTATGAAGTATGTATCTAGGGGAACACTCACCTTTCATGTGAGGGGCTGTCATAAGAAGGAGAGCATGTGATCATTCAGCAACTGAATTCAGACAACATAAAAAAGTAATCTGATAGGAACTGATCCGACTTATTCAGCTGCATCCAGCAACAGGACGGTGAGTTCTGTAGTAGGGGTGCCCATAGGCGACTAGGTGCTTCCCTGAACGGGGAAAAACCCTAAAAAAACTCCATCGGGAAGTCGGCGCTGGGCTCCGGGCTCCACGGCCGTTCCCGCGCGGTGCCTGACGGGAGGGGGCGGTCCCGGAAACTTCCGCGGGGGTTTTAAAGGGCCATTAGGGCGCACAGCGGAAGAGGAGGAGGGCAAAGAGGTGTGGGGCTTATTAGACAAGGCAGTTTGAGCAGGGAAGGGCTGGGGCATGGTCAGAAGAGATTGAGGAAAATGGTGGATACCGATGAAAGACTAAGGCTGCACCAAGTGTGATGGAGGCTGCCACCCAGATAGAGCCCCGGTGGGCACATACAGCTACCCAGGCCCTGGGCTGTAGTCAGTGCCCTCCTCCCATAGTGGCTCATGCCTCTGGCACTGGCTCCTCCTGTGGAAGCTGTGCTCGGGTAGGGGAACTGCTTCATGTGGTGGAAGAGCTGAGGAAAGAAGTGGAAAGGCTGAGGGCCATCAGGGAGTGTGAGAGGGAGATAGATGAGTGGAGCAGGACCCTCTCACAGGCTGCCGGAGCTAGTGAAGCTGAGCACCACCCACCGGTAAGCTGTAAGGCTGGGAGAGACAGAGATGGGGAATGGCAGCAGGTTCCTGTCTGGAGAAGGAAACCTGCTCCCCCCACCCAGGTATTTAACCCCCAGATCTCTCTGGGGAACAAATATGAGGTGCTGAGGGTGCATCCAATCCCTAAAGATGAAGAGGGCTGCACCCACAGCCTAGAAATGTTTCCAGAACTCCACCATCCTCCCACAGCCCTAAAAACATCCTCGGTTAAAAAGAAGAGGAGGGTGATTGTCTTGGGGGATTCCCTTCTCAAGGGTATGGAGGGTCCCATCTGTAGGCCGGACCCGCTCCATAGGGAGGTCTGCTGCTTGCCAGGAGCATCAGTGAGGGAAGTTACTAGAAAGCTCCCTTCCCTGGTCAAAGATACAGACTACTACCCGCTCTTAGTTTTTCAAATTGGTAATGAAGAAATAGAATGTAGAAGGCCTAAAGCCATTAAAAGGGACTTCAAGGCACTTGGGAGAATGATTGAGGGCTCTGGGGCACAGGTAATATTCAACTCCACCCCAATACTAAGGAATCAGGAGCAGGAAATGAGGAATAAGAAACGGGTTAATGAATGGCTTAGGGACTGGTGTGAGAAGAGGGGCTTTGGGTTCTTTAATCATGGGGAGGCCCACGCACCCCCAGGCTTTCTTACTAGGGATGGGACACGCCTGTCTCCTAGGGGGACAAAAGCCCTCATCAAAAACCTAGTTAAACTCATAAATCGAGCTTTAAACTAGATGTGAGGGGGGAGGGGATGGAGGCCAGGCAGGATGGGAGTGAGCCTGGAGGTGAGACTTCAGTGGCAAAGGGGTGGTGTGCTGGCGATGCCTGCCGGTATATCACCACTAAGCAAGAGGGGGTGAGTGCAGCTGAGGATGGTAGGCAGCAAACTGGCACTGTGGCCTTAGTTAAGTCAAGGACCGCTCAGTTGGGGAGAAGCCCTATTGCGAAGGCTGAAGCTACGCCTGCCCAGCTGAAGTGCATTTACACCAATGCACGCAGCATGGGAAATACGGAGGAGCTGGAAGCTGTGGTAGGGCAAGGAGACTATGATGTCGTTGCCATTGTGGAGATGTGGTGGGATGACTCGTACAACTGGAGCGTACCCATGGTGGGGTATAAACTCTTCAGGAAGGACAGGAAGGGCAGAAGAGGAGGCGGGGTAGCCCTCTATGTTAGAGAGGGCTTTGATACCCTCGAACTGGACTACGGTCAGGATGGGATTGTGATGGGAGTCTGCTATAGACCACCCAGCCAAGAAGAAGCAGCTGATGAGATCTTCTACAAACAACTGAGTGTAGTCTCAAAATCGCTACCTCTAGTCCTTGTGGGAGACTTCAATTTCCCAGATATAGGCTGGGAGTATAATACAGCAGAAAGGAAGCAGTCCCGGAGGTTCCTGGAGTGTGTGGAAGACAACTTCCTCACACAGCTGGTGAGCGAACCGACAAGGGACGGTGCCCTCCTGGACCTGCTGTTTGTGAACAGAGAAGGACTGGTGGGGGATGTGAGGGTTGGGGGACGCTTGGGGCAAAGCGATCATGAGATGATAGAGTTCTCAGTGCAGGGTGAGATGAAGAAGGTTTAGGTTAGCAGAACAGTCGCCCTTAACTTTCAGAGAGAAGACTTTGGGCTGTTCAGAAGGCTGGTCGGAAAAGTCCCATGGGAGGCGCTCCTTGAAGGCAAAGGTGTCCATGAGGGCTGGGCGCTCTTCAAGAAGGAACTCCTAGCAGCTCAGGAGAAAGCCGTCCCCAAGTTCCGGAAAAGTAGCCGGCGGGGTAAGAAACCAGCATGGTTGGGTAGGGAGGTCCTAAGAGACATCAATAGGAAGAGGAGGGTCTACGACCTCTGGAGGAAGGGGCAGGCATCCTGGGTGGACTATAGGGAGGAAGTGAGAATGTGTAGGGAAAAAGTCAGGAGGGCTAAGGCCCAACTAGAAATGCGACTGGCCAAGACTGTGAAAGACAACAAAAAGTCTTTCTACAAATACATCAAACAGCAAAAGGAGGGCTAGGGAGCATCTCCAGTCCCTAGTAGATGCAGAGGGAACAAGAGTAACAGGGGACGAAGACAAGGCTGAAGTACTCAATGCCTACTTTGCCTCAGTCTTTAACAGTAAGGAAAATTGTTCCCTCTGTGCACAACCCCAGGGGTTGGAAGAGAAGTATGAGATTCCCAAGGTCCAAGAGGAGGTGGTTAGACACTTGCTTGCCCAGCTAGACGCCCACAAGTCTATGGGGCTGGATGGAGTCCACCCAAGAGTTTTGAGGGAACTGGCGGATGTGCTGGCCAAACCCCTTTCCATCATCTTCCAACAGTCCTGGATGACTGGGGAGGTTCCGCTGGACTGGAGGCTGGCTGATGTCGTGCCCATCTATAAGAAGGGGCGCAGGGAGGATCCGGGGAACTACAGGCCTGTCAATCTGACCTCGGGTGATCTTGAGTGCGATCAAGAAGCACTTGCAAGAGAACCGGGTGATCACCTTCTATGACCGAGTAACTAAACTCTTGGACGATGTGGTCTTCCTGGACTTTAGTAAAGCCTTTGATACAGTTTCTCATAGCGTTCTGCTTCAGAAACTGTCGGCCTCTGGCCTGGACAGGTGCACACTCTCCTGGGTGAAAAACTGATTGAATGACCGGGCCCAGAGGGTGGTGGTAAATGGAGTTAAATCCAGCTGGAGGCCAGTAACAAGTGGGGTTCCCCAGGTCTCAGTCCTGGGTCCAGTCCTGTTTAATGTCTTTATCAACGACCTGGATGAAGGCATTGAGTCCTCCCTTAGCAAGTTTGCAGATGACACCAAGCTGGGTGGAAGTGTCAATCTGCTGGATGGTAGGGAGGCTCTGCAAAGGGACAGGCTGGACTGCTGGGCTGAGACCAACAGCATGAGGTTTAACAAAGCCAAATGCTGGGTCCTGCACTTGGGGCACAACAACCCTAAGCAGAGGTACAGACTAGGAGAAGCCTGGCTGGAAAGCTGCCAGGAGGAGAAGGACCTGGGGGTGTTGGTTGACAGCCGACTGAACATGAGCCAGCAGTGTGCCCAGGTGGCCAAGAAGGCCAATGGCATCTTGGCTTGTATCAGAAACAGCGTGACCAGCAGGTCCAGGGAGGTTATTCTCCCATTGTACTCGGCACTGGTGAGACCGCACCTTGAGTACTGTGTTCAGTTCTGGGCCCCTCACCACAAGAAGGATGTTGAGGCTCTGGAGTGAGTCCAGAGAAGAGCAACAAAGCTGGTGAAGGGGCTGGAGAACAGGCCTTATGAGGAGCGACTGAGAGAGCTGGTGTTTAGCCTGGAGAAGAGGAGGCTGAGAGGAGACCTTATTACTCTCTACAACTACCTGAAGGGAGGTTGTGGAGAGGAGGGTGCTGGCCTCTTCTCCCAAGTGGCAGGGGACAGGACGAGAGGGAATGGCCTCAAGCTCCACCAGGGGCGATTTAGGCTTGAGATAAGGAAAAAGTTCTTCACGGAGAGGGTGGTTAGGCATTGGAACGGTCTGCCAAGGGAGGTGGTTGAGTCGCTGTTCCTGGAGGTGTTTAAGGTGAGGGTGGATGAGGTACTTAGGAGCATGATTTAGGGATTGGTGGGAATGGTTGGACTCGACGATCCAGTGGGTCTCTTCCAACCTGATTATTCTGTGATTCTGTGATTTCTAACAACTTATTTCATAAATATCGTCGTAGCATGAAACAGATGCAATTCAAAACATCTACTTAGAATGAAAAATTGAGAAGAGAATGCAATATTATTCTATGGATCTACTGGCTTTGTGACTGCTTTCCTTTTCTGATGTTAAATCCAGGAGAACTACCTTTCAAAGAGTATTGAAGGACAAATTCTGATCTACCTTTGTTTAATTTGGAAGATGTATATGTCAAGATGAATTATCAGCCACAAGAAAGAAGGCTGATGGCTAAATTATGTTTTCTTTTAAGAGGCTTCCTAATTGTAAACTCCATGACTTGCTACCTCAAATCTGTTGAGTGATATCTGGAACAGTGCAACAAACAATCAGCCAGAGTAATCCTCTCTGGTTTTATGTGACAACAGTGGTTGCCTACCACCTTTGATTTTTTTTATAATAATTTGTCCTCAATTTTCTCCTATCAAGTCCTGGAATTTATTGGCTTGGGTTTGGGGGATATATATATTTTTTAACTTGGTAAAAATTAGGAAAATAATTGATCAAAATGATTTTGAGATGTATTAGTATAAAAAAATCTCACATCATCTTCAGGTCTGAATGGATTCCCTCTACCATCAACTCCTGATATACTAAATCCAGGTTCTGAATCCTTGACAATTCTCACTCAAATCTAAATAGTTACAACCAAAATTAGAAGAACTGGCTGAAAACTTGCATCCAAAGCTACCATAACAAAATTATTAGTAAAGAATTCAGCTGAACAAAAGCTTTTAAAAAGAAAAAAAAGCTCAAAAGAAACCATTTATCACAACTCAGGAGAGTATAATATTAATTTGGAACAAGATTCCAACACAACAGCATCTTGTATTATTGTACATGGGTTTTACTCCAGTATTGCTATGATTATAATCATAGTAGTCCATGTAGGCTTAAAATTCAGAGATATTTAGATTTTGTGTAAATGAATTTAATGCCCCCAGAAAATATACACGTTCATATAAAAGAATGTTTTCTTCCTGTTTCTTTGCTACTTCTAGCTGAATTTTAAAAATCAAACCTAGTTCCTACTTTCACTTTACGTTCTACATAGCCAATAGTATGTTGTACTGCTACGTTGTATTTTTTTTTAGTTACTACAATAATTAGTTGGTGACCAATGAATGTACTCAAGAAATAAATTTCTATCTCAGTATAAAGATGTAAGCATATGTTTCTAGTACATTTTGTTAAGAAACTACTGCATTTCTCTTTAAAAAATGTTCACATTAAAAGGAAAAAGCTCAAAACTAGAAGGAATGTGTGATTTCAGTACTAGAACTGCACTGAGATAACATTGTCTTCTGCTGGAGATAAATTCCTATTATGATTTCCATCACTATCTACAGAGAAACAGTAATAAATTAAAACAATATAACAATTCACCATCACTGACAGACAGATGTCATATTCAAGTTAGAATTTTTCCTTACCCCCTGCTTTGCCAGTTCATGGCTTGGTCTGGGGGAACACTGAGACTGAGTATAGGGAGGTTGGTGGGCAACTCAACATCAAATAATCAATTAATTGCTCTCTAGATGGATGTTTTGCTACTGATGATTGAGGAGGGAGATGATGGACTTAGCTGTAGTTTGCCTGAGGTTTTTGAGGCTGGCACATTAGTCCATTTGTTAAAGGTACCTGAATAAAACATGAATACTCAATGTCATACATTTTGTAAGCAGCAGTCCTCAGTTCCTCCTTTATTATTTCAATACTTCTCATGCTTGATTGCTTTTAAGTCTAGGAACATTACTGAAACTACTCTTCTGGATCATGTATGATTGCACTCAATTTTCATTTTATTCATCACTTGTGACCTGATAAAAAAATCTGAAAAACAAAGTCTTACTTTGAATGCTAATCTATTAGAACAGACTAGACAAGTTTGTTGCTCTTAGTACTTGATAATTATTGAGTTATCTCAATAATTATTTTCTGGCAGTGCAACTGACAGTATTAACGCTTGGTAGATATCATTATAGTTTGCATTTTTTTGCATAAAATTCAGAGATTTTTGTAACAATTCCCAGTAGATCATACATAAAATAGGAATCCCACATAGCTAACAGACAGAAATTATATGTTCTCTGAGCATCTTTTGGTTATTACTTCACAAGAAAACCATACAAGCTCAAGACTTTAATATGAAAACTGTAATGATATTTCCAATAAATGTTCTTATTTTGCTAAAAAATGTGTCACCGATTTGATAGGTATAAAATGATGACAAACAGCAGTAAGGTCACAACTTTAAAATAGATTGCTGCATTGTAATAACTTAAAAGCGTCCTTTTAGTTTCATTGTAGTAAGTCCTGCCTGTATAGATGGACCTTAGAGATGAATACAGAATGTCTCCTACAAATTCTAGTTTATAATCAAAATTTCATCACAACAGATTTCAAATTTGTTCATTAAAAAGTTTAATCAGCTTCAATTTGCTTTCCTGAAATCATCTGCCATATTCCAGTTTCCACTTGCAATTATGTCTTTTGCTGCAAATTTCTTCTTTCAGAGCCTCTGCTGAAGAAAAATGATAACTATCCCCCTTCATATAGTTATCTATTTTGTCTTCCAAAAAGAGCATGGTATTTCAGTTACACCACCTTCAATACCTGAGTGAAAGTCAAATCCTGTTTTATATTTTAAAGAAGCCCCAGTTCCAACTGCTAACCCAGCATGTTTCTATAAATAATAATAAATATATCCTATCCAAGGTGTCATGTAGCTATTTTCTTCATGCTGTCTGGAGGAATATCTTTGAGATCAAGTGTGGCAGATGAGTAATTCTGCTGTCCTGAAATGAATACTTCATCCTGGCATTGGTCTCTTGGAGAAGCTGCCTGGGGTTGCTTTAAACAGAATGGAGAAGTAAAGAAGAATCTTACTAGCCAAGACACCACACCCATAAAATATTGCTGGATATTTACAAAACTATCAACTGCAGAAGTGTCTTTGATCACCAGTACATTGATAAGAAAAGTCAACAAATGATAAAGACTGTCTATTCACATGGTTCAAGAAGTCTTCTGTTGACTTTATTCTGTTCACTATGGATACTATAACATCACACAGGATGCTCAGTTAAGGAGTCATTTCCTCACATTTTCTTAGAAAATAAAATATTTTCTTGAATGCCTAAAGTATCTTACAATACAGTTTATATAATCAGAATTCATTTAGGGGAGATAAAAGCTTAATAAAATTTTGTTCAAGCCTTTATCAACCTAGATTTAATTCAGAATGGTAATTTCTTGTTTGAACATGTACAATGAACCCAGATAGTTTTACATATATTCAACCATCTATGAAAGCCAATTAGAAAACTCAACTTCATTACATTAAACTAACAAGCCTTACAATAAGGTTAAATCATATGAAGTGAAGGGAAATTCTTTGATCTAGTGCCTATAAAAAATCCAACACACAAATTATATTCTGTTTATTGAAAGCATTGTCCCTATATAAAAGGACAACTCTATCAATTTAAAGACATCTCTCACAGGTTATGCTATCCCCCCTATATATTGCAATAGCCTCCTGTAGGTACGCACTCGAACAATGTGCACACCAGAACCTCTTCTGTCTGCAACATTCAAGGCAACACTACCCTGGCTGCCATGCAGATCCCTAGAGATGCCATAGTGAAAGCTGCTAACTGCAGCAAAATTGTAATTAAAGGACCTAGACAGTATGCTCTGAATAAAGAGGGCACAGATTTAACATGGATTAGTGCAGCATACATAAACCACAAGGCATGCTATACACAGACTAATATAAACATATTCCAACATCATGCAAAGTAAAAAATATGCAAGAATAGTAGATATATAAAACAACTCAGTGACCCCTATTTACATTTATTTACTGTAAATCAGCATGCAACTAGGAGTTTAAATGCAGAATTACTTGTAAATAAAGTAATGCAAATGTTCATGTGTCTGGAAAAAACAACAAAGGTGCACAGCTTCTCAATTTCTAGTTTTCATTAAATTTTCAGTACATAAAATGTTGTAGGAAGAGAAGCTGGTAGTCAAGATATACACCTGTGGAAAACCATATAATTACCATTAAAAATTCTCCTTTCCCCTCCCTATTACTGGTACAATACAGATAAACATTTACACAGAAATGGAGATTTGGCTGGGTTTTCTCGTTACTGCAATGCTGTCAACATCCACAATGCATTCCAATAATATTTCATTCAAGAATGTGAATGAGAAGAAAAAGAAGCTGGTAAGAAACCTTGGAGTCCATCCCTGTGCCAATGTAGGCAATCAAATAGGTAATGTGAGCTCAAGGACAGAAGTGATAGTGGTTTGGTTTTGAGTTTCATTACCATGCAAACCTGACCTCTGCAAGGGTAATAGAAAGAAATCAGTAGACATCTTGCTACCATGGTCTTTTGTAGCTATAAGAACAAAACAAATAAAACAACTGCACGAAAGAAAGGAAAATCCCCCATGTGCCACCTGACCCTAACTTAAAACAATGATAAAGACCCATGAAAAAATATGATCATTTAAAAAGATATACCACAAAGCATCAAAACCCACATCCAAAGTAGTTGGTTTTCTTTTAAAAGTTTCTAATTTTTCCAAGTAAAAAAAATTCATTTGACTAAGATACTGCAACAAATCTTACATGAATAAATACTTTTTGGTGTTTCTTGACATGCTAATCTGATTTTGAAAATTGTCACTAGTCCTCAGGCAAAAATTTGCTCTTTCATATTAGCTAAATCTTGTGAAACTAAAACTAGTTTAATAATCAAAGTTATATGCCTTTGCATATTCATACTCCTCAGATGCTCTGGTAGTACAATCATTTGAACCCCCCTTGGAAAATAGTATTTACTGAGAATACTTGGCTTTTCTTGGCCAAGGCTCTTGGATAAACTCTCACTCTCAATGGAAAAGTAAACTTTCTTCTACATCTATTTTGTTCTCTAGTAAATGTATTTTTCAAGCTTTCAGACAAGTCTCCAGAAGCTTTTCCCCTCTTGGGAGGGGAAAACTGTAGTCAGCATTCAAATCTCTACTAAACATTCTATCAGATCTTACTGTTTCTCTCAGTTTCAGTCCAAACACCCAGATGAATATAACACATTGATGGTTCAGTAGTTCATTAAAATTGGGAAACAAAATAAAACAGAAATAAAAATTTAAAACTGACAGCTACTGAATGGATAGCATTCCTGCAATTTATCAATCAGTCTCAAAATATTCTTACAAACACTTAAGCACATAAACCCACTGAAGTTACTTCTCTTGACGTATTTAAACAAGCTTAACTTGTAAAGAATCTGAGGTCATACTGATTAAAATATTTTTCTAAATTAGCTACGTAGAGAAAAAATAACAACTCAGAAAAAAAATTCAAACTGATTAAAACTGCAGTTCTATATGAATACTGAAATGCTTGGACTTTTTTTTAAATAAGGTGCCATATACTGGCAACTTTGAGAATAAAACCACCTATTTTAATTTCTGAAATGGAAAGTAGGAATCTAACTTTATGACCTCTTCTCTGAAAGCTCTGCCATTCTAGATAAATAGTAGATAAAGTAGATGAAAAATAGAGGACTTAATTCCAGGTGAAATTAGAACTGAAAGCAAACACACACCAAGAGACTCACAACAACAAAAAAAGAAAATATACATATGTAAGGAAAGACTGCAATCAGTCCTGGCAACTGTTTCTGCCTACTCAGCACATAGAAATATAACAGATATTTGCAGATAACCATAGCAGATATTTATTATTGCAGTTTATGGACGAGAAATTGCTCTACCACACAACAAAATGTGTGTGACTAGTGTATTACACAGGCAGTATTAATTTAGTTCCCAAATTAAAAAAATTCAGCAAGACTACTATAGAACACTACTGTGACATATCAGGTAGTAACATTTGCAAGTCACACTCCAAAAGAAAATATGTTGAAAGATATTGCTGTTTTTAGAAACTCACCTGTACACTAAATTTATAAGATTGGGGCAGAACTGACTGCATACTTTCGAACAACTTGTGGACTGGCCACCAGACCTCTGTCTTGCAACCCCAGCTCCCTCAGCCACTCCTCGTAAGACTTGTTTCTCCAGCCCCTTCACCAGCTTCATTGCTCTTCTCTGGACTCGCTCCAGAGCCTCAACATCCTTCTTGTGGTGAGGGGCCCAGAACTGAACACAGGATTCAAGATGCAGTCTCACCAGTGCCGAGTACAGAGGGAGAATAACCTCCCTGGACCTGCTGGTCACGCCGTTTCTGATACAAGCCAAGATGCCATTGGCCTTCTTGGCCACCTGGGCACACTGCTGGCTCATGTTCAGTTGGCTGTCAACCAACACCCCCAGGTCCTTCTCCTCCTGGCAGCTTTCCAGTCAGACTTCTAGTCTGTAGCACTGCACAGGGTTGTTGTGCCCCAAGTGCAGGACCCAGCATTTGGCTGTGTTAAAACTAATGCCATTGGTCTCAGCCCAGTGGTCCAGCCTGTTCAGGTCCCTTTGCAGAGCCTCCCGACCCTCCAGCAGATCGACACTTCCACCCAGCTTAGTGTCATCCGCAAACTTGCTAAGGGAGCACTCGATGCCTTCATCCAGGTCATTGATAAAGACATTGAACAGGGCTGGACCCAGCACTGAGCCCTGGGGAACCCCACATGTAACTGGCCTCCAGCTGGAGTTAACAACATTTCCCACCACTCTCTGGGCCCGGCCATCCAACCAGTTTTCCACCCAGGAGAGTGTGCGCCTGTCCAGGCCAGAGGCTGACAGTTTCCTAAGCTCATTGCTGTGAGAAACTGTGTCAAAGGCTTTACTGAAGTCCAAGAAGATACATCCACAGCCTTTCCCTCATCCAGTAGGCAGGTCACTTTGTCATAGACGGCGATCAGGTTAGGTTGTCAAGACCTGCCTTTTGTGAACCCATGTTGACGGGGCCTGATCACCTGGTTCTCTTGCATGTGCTTTGTGGTAGCACTCAAGATGACCTGTTCCATGACTTTCCCTGGCACTGAGGTCAGACTGACAGGCCTCTAGTTCCCTGGATCCTCCCTGCAACCATTGTAGATGGGCACAACATCAGGCAGCCTCCATTCCAGGAGAACTTCCCCAGTCAGCCAGGACTGCTGGAAGATGATGGAAAGGGGTTTGGGAAGCACATCTGCCAGCTCCTTCAATACCCTTGGGTGGATCCCATCCGGCCCCATAGACTTGTGGGTGCCTAGCTGGGCAAGCAAGTCTCTAACCGCCTCCTCTTGGATCATGGGAGCCTCATTCTGCTCCTCTAGCTCCAGGGTTTGTACACAGAGGGAACAACTTTCCCTACTATTAAAGACTGAGGCAAAGAAGGCATTAAGTACCTCAGCCATGTCCCTGTCCCCTGTCACAGCTGTTCCATATGCATCCAATAGGGACTGAATATTCTCCCTGGTCCTTCTTCTGTTGTTAATGTATTTATAGAAAGATTTTTTTTATTATGTTTCACAGGCTTGGCCAATGTGATTTCTAGTTGCACCTTAGCCCTGACTCACCTAATTTCGGCAGCTAAAACTGTGCAGTTGGACTCACTGTTCCCTTCTCCCCATCCCCAGGGAAAAGGAAAATAAGAGGCTTGTGGGCTGAAAACTAAAACTACAGATTTAATGAAATGATGATGATGATTAGGATGAAAATAATTAGAAAGTAATAAAATATTTACAAATATATGAGATTGCATCCCCACTCCTCAATGACTGTATGTCACCACAAATGCTGCAGAGTAGACACGGGGGAAAGGGTCCATGGCTAGAACGGAGCTGGGCTCAGGAACTGGATTCAGGAACACGTGGATCTGGGGTCGGGGCAAACTTACAGACAAGGTCCTCACTGGATTCTGGCCATTGCAGAAGAGGGACAAGACCCTCATGGTCTCTCAGTTTTATCCCAAATTTGACATAAATGGGGTAGAATACTCTATTGGTCAGTTTAGGGTCACCTGTCCTCTCCACCAGGCCCTTTTCCACCAGGTAGAGGATGGCCTTGGTTACTAAAGGAATAAGTATAAGCATTGGTCTTTCCACACACCAGTGTCCTGTGTTGTCACTTCTAGAGAGAAACTGTCTGAAAAACATGCAGTTTGCTTTCAGAAAACGAAGTTACTTCGGCGAGACTGAGTTAAAGTCACAAAACTGACTCTAATTTAGCTCAAACCACAACATTTCCCTACAGGATCACAAGTCCTGCCAGCAAACCTGCTACAGCATGGGCTCTCCATGGGGTCACAGACTCCTTCAGGTGCATTCACCTGCTCCAGCAGGGGGTCCTCTATGGGCTGCAGGATGGACACTTGCTCCAGTTTAACCTCCATGGGCTGCAGGGGGACAGCCTGCCTCACTATGGTCTTCACCACCGGCTGCAGGGTAATCTCTGCTCTGGTGCCTGGAGCACCTCCTCCCTCTCCTTCTTCACTGGCCTTGGTGTCTGCAGAGTTGTTTCTCTCATATTCTCACTCGTCTCCCAGCTGCTGTTGCACAGCAGTTTGTTCCCCTTCTTAAATGTGTTTTAACAGAGAAGCTACACTGTCGCCAATTGGCTCAGCCTTGGCTGACAGTGGGTCTTACTGTGCCATTTATCACTTTTTTGTGTTTTGCCTGGGAGAGCTATAGTAAAATCACTGGCCTTGAGCCTAATCTGGTGTTTGTGCCATGCATTGCTGTTGTCCCAGTACTCTCTCCCAACTCTCAGAGACAATTGCATCTTTTTCTTTTTCTTCTTCTTCTCTGGAAGCCATTTTGTGGGGTGAAATGAAGAATGGCATCTCCTTTTTCTTCTCCTTGGGGATAGGTGTTTCCTGCCTTGTTACAATGGCTCTTCAGTTTCTGGAATATCCTTGTGTAACTAGAATGCTTATATTGATATGTGTCATGAATCTAATTCCACCTTTTCAAAAGAGTAACCAACTAATTCAGAATGCCACACAGAGATTTGCCATGAGGCATATGGATCATGGGTGGCAAGGTGTGTGGGAGAACTCGGACAGGTACCTAGAGTGTTCCCCCCTGCAATGGTGTGGGACTTGAAACCTGAACAGGCATGGAATGGTATTGAAGAACAGTGCAAGAAATGATGACTTGTCTATATCAGACACAACTTCTAGCACTGTGCTGAGGCCTGCTCTACCTCTACTGAGCCTCTGTTCAGCACTTGAAGGGCTCAAGAGAGTCTCTGGATCTGAGGACATACAAACAGACAGTGCAACTAAGCTGCAGACCCAACCCTCAACTATAACAGTCATTCCTATAGTCAAGAAGAAACAATGGAAGCAAAGATGCACTCATTTAGTAAGGGAGGAAGAAACTCCTCCTGAGGGGAGAGCAGGAAAGAATCAGAAGAGGCATCCTGTTCTGCAGCAGAGCAGTCACAAGAACAGGAGAGGGAAGAGACTGAAATCATAAATGAGTCAGAAATTGCCCAGTCTCTGTCCTTGAGCAAACTGTGAGATATGTGGAAAGATTATGACCACTAGCCAGATGAACAAATTATCACCTAGTTGCTCCAGTGCTGGGATATTGGGGCCAACAGTCAGGAATTAGAAGGTAGGGAAAACCAGCAGCTGGGATCCCTAGCAAGGGACCATTGAATCAACAAAGGGACTGAAAGAAGGGCAACAATCCACAGCCTCTGGAAGTGGTTCCTGTTGAGCATGAAGGCAAGGTATCCCCTCAAGGAAAGTTTTGTAAATTGCTGAGGCAAGTGGACCACAACTGAGGAAGGTATCCATTATCTGAGGAAATTAGCAGTGATAGAGGTGACCTACAGGAACCTGGAAAATAACTAGGCCTCCAAAGAACCGGATGAAGTCCAATATCTGTGGTCCATGTGGCAGAAGCTTGTATGGAGTGCACCGATGTTGTATGCCAGCACCCTAGTGATAATGGACTGGACAGGCATCGAGGCATCAACTGTGGAAAAAATGGCCTGCCATCTCTGGTGCTCTGAAGAGAATTATTCTTCTTCCCTAAACCTATAGGGCAATGGAGAAACTGTCCCAACAGTTCCAGCAACTTGAAGAGAATATCTCTTTTTCCTTATCCCTACAGTCTCATGTCTCAGCTATCATGAGTGCCATATGAAATAGGCCATTCTCTGCTCAAGGAAAAGGAAACTGTGAGCACACACCACGTTCCAGACTGTTGTTTTATCTCAGCATACACAGGGAAGACATGAGAAAGTAGGGCGTTGCACCTACTTCAAACCTAGAAGACCACATACATGAATTGCAAGGAAAAACAGCAGCCAAAAAGGCTCCATCCAGAGAAGATTACTGCTCCAGTTGTTGTTGAACAATTCCCCAGACACAGTAACACAGAATCATGGAATCATAGAATATCTTGAGTTGGAAGGAACATTAAAGCCCATCCAGTTCCAACCCCGCTGCCATGGGCAGGGACACCTTCCACTGGATCTGGTTGCTCCAAGCCCCATCCAACCTGGCCCTGAACACCTCCAGGGATGGGGCAAGCCACCACTGCTCTGGGCAACCTGGGCCAGGGCCTCCCCACCCTCACAGGAAAGCATTTCTTCCTAAGATCTCATCTCAATCTCCCCTCATGCAGCTGAAAACCATTCCCCTTCATCCTGTCTCTGCACTCCCTGATCAAGAGCCCCTCCCCAGCTTTCCTGGAACACCCTTCAGCACTGGAAGCTGCTCTAAGGTCTCCCTGCAGCCTTCTCTTCTCTAGGCTGAACAACCCCAACTCTCTCAGTCTGTCCTTGTATGGGAGGTGCTCCAACCCTCGGATCATCTCCATGGTCTCCTCTGGACTTGCTCCAACAGCTCCACATCCTTCCTGTGCTGAGGACTCCTGAACTGAACACAGGGCTCCAGGTGAGGTCTCATGAGAGCAGAGTACAGGGGGAGAATTACCTCCCTTGACCTGCTGGTCACACCACTTCTGATGCAGCCCAGGACAAGTTTGGCTTTCTGGGCTGCAAGTGCACATTACTGGCTCATGATGAGCTTCTCATTCACCAGCACCCCCAAGTAAAGGGGCTGATCCTCCTTCTGATCCTAATGAAGGGACTTCTGGTTTGCAATTACAGGAGTTATGTAATAAATACTCCAGCCAAGGAGAGAGGGGTCCTGACTCTGACCAGGCAAGGGAAAGGGACAACTAGGTTCATTGGACTATGTGGATTTGATGGCCTGGCACATCAGAGCCATGGGAGTATATGGTTTTGGTGGACATGAGCGCATAGTGTATTTTAACACCATTAGGGTTCAAGTGCGGCGACTAAAAGCACGGACTCCGTTTAGGGGTGTCGAGAAGAAATTGCTTTATTATGCACAAGCAAGGCTTAATATACACTTATCTGCCTCGTTAGCAGCTACCCCAGTGAATTTCCACTTCTAAAGATCCCACAGCTACAGCAATTCAACATAACTCTACTGGCTACAAATATTTCTCTTATCTAGCAACCACAAACTCCCAACAGTTCCTTTGCAGTTATATCAACTCTGTGTTCTCTCCTCCTTAGCTGTCCCACGGTTTTTGCTAATGAGCGCAAGGATATGGACGGTATTATCCTACATGCTCGGGGCACCAACGAGCACGAGGATATCGGCCATATTATCCTACATGTACGCGCCGGTGGAATTTTCCATCCCCACATCCAAGGGGGTGGAACTCATCTGGATTTCTGGAGTGGCAAGGGGATTTCAACAGTTGTCTGTGTTCAAGGCTGAGGTGAGCCTTACAGGGGATAAGTGGCAGAAGCATTCTAGTATGACTGGCTTGGAGGCTCCATGTATCCTTGGCACAGACTAACTCAGAAGAGGGTACTTCAGGGACCCAAAAGGGTACTGGTGGGCCTTTGGTGTAGCTGCCATGGACGCAGAGGAGATTAAACAGCTGTCTACCTTGCCCACCCTCTTGCAGGACCCTTCTGTTGTAGGGTTGCTGTGTGTTGAAGAGGAGCAGGTGCCAACTGCTGCCATGACATTGAACCAGTGGCAATATCACACCAACCAAGACTCTCTGGTTCCCATCCGTAAACTCATTCATCAACTGATTCACCAACTAACAGGGGGCTATCATGGCCTGAATTAAGTCATGCCACGATTGTGTGCTGCCATACTGGATGTGAAGGAATTCCAGTATGAGCTGAAATTGAAGTGACTTTGGTCTGTGGATAAGTCCATGCTAGAGCAGGTACACCCCTGAGAAGGGACTGTGGCCTGTAGATAAGTCCATACCAGAGCAGGTATGCCCCCAAAGGGGCTGCAGCCCATGGAAGATACACGCTGGAGCAGGGGAAAGGGATGGAGCTCATTGTAATGTTAAAGCCTATAGCCTGGTCCATAAGGACCAGGGGTGGAGATTGTAATGGATATACCTTTAAACTGTTGTAACCCATGAGTTGAATTGTATACTATAAGAAGTACTATAGCAGGAACCACCTGAACTAATGGTGGATGAGTTTTGCACGAAGCAGTGGAAGTGCAGCAGTGACCCAACCTGAGTTGGTTTTGATGCCCAATAACTCCACATAATACACCACCTCTCCTGTCCTGACTGACCACCATAACAGATGGAGACCAACATCATAGACTAAATTAACTCAGTGGGCATTTCATGGACACTTCATGGGGAGGACCACAGACTAAGGGAAAGGTATCTGTATGTATACTAAGGGATGGGAAGGGGATGGTGTCATGGTCCACTCGTAAGCGGACGTGTGATGGTTCATTTCATTTATGATCTTGGAGTGCAAAGGAAAAAGCAATAATTCAACAAGTCAAGGGAGTTAAATTTCAATCCAAACTGGAACTTTATTAATTGTGCCCATAAAGCGGCTTGAGATAGAAAGAGAGAGAATAAGGAGAAAGATGGGGAGAAAAGGGAAGAAAAAGGGGTTTATAGCTACCACCGGCTACGTCCGGTGTCTCTGGGGGTCCCGGTCCAGAAGGTGTTCCACTGCTTCTGTCTTCGATCGAGGTGATCTCACGGTGGGGAAGATCTTCAAAATTCAGCTGCTCTGGAGCTGTCTTTTATGCTAGTCAATACATCTGTGACCCTCCTTTGCCTGTGGAGATGTGCCAATCTCCACCTAGCAGGCCACACATGCCAAGAGAGGAGTGTCTGAGGCTTTGGAGGCAGGTCTCCTCCCCTTGCGCATGCACTCCTCCTGGCGGCGGTGGTCGACCTGGGGTCTCCCGATGAAGGCCAGTAATCATCATCACCTTGTGCGCATGCTCTGTTGGGATATCTGTCTGTGGTACATTAATTTTCCTGTCTTTTCCTCCTCGCTTCATGGATCTTTCACAATGGTAGGGAGCAGGGAGGCTTGGTGACAGGTGCAAAACATTTTTGAGATAAGGAGGTAGGTATGGGTAGATAGGTACAAAGCATTCATTCCGTACCAGCTTTGGCTGTTTTCGTAAGGCCTGCATCTGTGATTTATGCAGTCAAGTTCTGAGGCTTAGCACCTAATGAGAAAATGTTGGGGCAGAAATCAATCCTTTGACCAACCCTTACAGATGGTGGCCGTCAATGAGGATGTACTGGATAGTGTAGGACCCAAGCATAATGCAAATGGTATGGAATAAGGGGCAGAGATTGTACTGGGTTTGGCTGAGATGGAATTAATTTTCTTCATAGCAGCCTGTATGATGCTGTGTTTTAGATTTGTGACTAAAGCAGTGTTGATAACAGACCCAATGTTTTGGGTTAACAGTGCTTGCACAGTGCTGAGGGTTGGTTTTTCTCTCCCCATTCTGCTTCCCCCCCCAGCAAGTGGGCCAGAGTGCACAAGAAGTTGGGAGGGGACACAGCTGGGACAGCTGATCCCAACTGACCAAAGAGATATTCCACACCATAAGACCTCATGCTCAGCAATAAAAGCTGGGGAAAGGAAGAAGGGGGGGATGTGTAGAGTTATGGCATTTATCTTCCCAAGTAACCGTTAGATGTGATGAAGCCCTGTTTTCTTGGAAGTTACTGGGCATCTGCCTGACAATAGGAAGTAGTGAAGGGGATTCCGTATTTTGCTTTGCTTGTGTGCACAGCTTTGCTTCACCTATTAAACTGTCTTTATGTTGGCCCATGAGTTTTTCTTGGTTTTGCCCTTCTGATTCTATCCCTCATCCTGCTGAGGGAAAGTGAGCAAGTGACTGGATAGGGGCTTAGCTGCTGGCAGAGGTCACTCCCACAGAATGGCAGAATAGCACAGAAGTTTCTTTTGTGTCAGTAACAGCAAGTTTAGCATTAAGTTTCATTCTTTTAAGCATATGGTGCATCTCAACATTTTCTGAAATATTCTAGACTGCTCCCATTTTTTAATAGGAGAGGAATATTGCTTAACTACTTCTAAACACCTAGCCTGTGTTTATGGATACACAAGTTGTTATCCATTCAGTTAAAAAGTGGGGGAAAAAAACAAGAAAAAAAATCCACCAAACCTTTATTTATTTTTCATTTTTTTAAAGCAAACACTACATAAGAAATAGGAAAACAAGTATTATAAAACATTTAATGCACATGTGAATAATCAGGATTTTACCTGCACAAATAGAATACTGTATTAATCGAGGACTTTCTTTGCCATTTGTAAATAGACTGTCACAGTTGATTTTAAATTAATTTAAAGCTTTTGTCTGAATTATAAACCTAGCATTGGTAATAGTTCTGCATTAAGCAGGAGGTTGGACTAGATCCTTTCTGGCCAGCTTTTTTTATTCAGTGAAGTTTTTAAATTAAATTATTAATTAGCTATTATTTTTACAGGACGTTGAGATACATATATGGATGTTTGCAGAAGTCTGTTCAAAACAAGTGGCCAGCTAATACCACAATGAGAACAAGAGTTGTTAGGTAAGCTACTTGTCACTATCCTATGCCGAAAATAATCTTTTAATGTCTTGTTATGGTCATATTTCATCGTGTTTATCTTTTTTTTTCTTTTAGTGCCACAACTTTATAGTACTTATATAAGTTACAAGAATATTTAAGATCATTATGGTACTGGGGCTTGATATCCCAATTAAGGATTGAGAGCTTGCTAGGTTCTTAGTCATGCTGTTGGAGCCTTGCTAGAGGTGTAGTATAGAGATCAGTATAGCTATACTTAATAGCTTTAACTTTGAATTTACTTGTATTTTGTTAAGTTTTACAAGGTGTCAAACCCCATGATGCCGTGAAAAGCTAGACTCAATAATCAATGCCAATTTGATTATTAAGTAAGGTATTCTTCAATGCAACGCTGGGCATGCTGGGGAGAGCTCCACCTAATGTGCGTGCAACTTCCAGTGCAATTCACAAAGGCGATATACAGTCAATGCATACATATTCATCGCTTTTCCTGGAGCAGGTGTGTCTAGTATAACCAGTTCACAGAATTTATTTATGTAAATTTCCTCCCCTTGGCGCACGCACTCTGCCCTCTGGGGGTCTTCTTCAGGGGTCTCTGGATGAAGGCCATAGATCTTCACAGAATCACAAAATAACCAGGTTGGAAGAGACCCACCGGATCGTCAAGTCCAACCATTCCCACCAGATGAACCATTCCCACCAGATGAACTTTTCAACTCTTCTTCTTGCACATGGTCTGACTCCTTGGGCACCTCTTCAAGGTTGCATCTGGTCCTAGCCGATTCTTCTTTCTCTTATCATTGTGCTAGTCCTTGTTATCTGGCTTAATTGGATACAGTCACAATCTTTCCCATTCTTTCTAACTGCAGCCTTGCTAAAAGTCCTTATGTAAGCATAGATATCCAGGCACAGGCAAGCTAAAAGTTATTATTCAAGCTAATCCTATATTTTAGTACTAAAATCCCAAAATATATACATAATATTCAAATATATAATAGGTTAGCAACTTATAACAAGTCATTTCTTCCCTCACCCACTCCCAAGACACCACTAGTGTTCAGGCCTTCCTTCGGCCTGCACAGTCAAAGAAGGAAGTTCATTTGATAGCTGCACAGCAATATGGAGACCAACAAGATCTCTCAGGGTGAAATAAAAATGCAGGATTTATTCCGGACACAGCCAAATAAACAGACAAAAAACTCCGGTGCATATCCGAGAGAGGCAACTCCTCAAAGTTGCGAAAGACAGATCTTAATCTGCTCAGATCACAAAAAGAAAATTTGGATTTAATCTCTCTCTCCCCCTCCAGTGCTAGTAAGCACAGTAAAATAAGTGAGAAAGAGAGGGGAAAAGAAGAAAGAAAAAAAAAAATGAGGGGTCACCACTCCAATGGGCCATGGCAGCCTCCTGGGAACACATGGTCTCTCAGGCAGCAACTTCAGCAGCAGCTTCTTCCAGGCGGGTCAGATTGGGAATGGTTCTTTTTATAAGGCCAGCTGGAGGGGGGCGCAGTGCCTGTTGCAGTACCTCCTCCCCCTGCTATAGCAGCTGGCTCAGGACAGTGAGCTCTCCTAGCCAGGGGAAGAGGGGAGAGCCTGCTGCCACACTCCCTCCCGCCTCATTGCCAGTGCCAAAGACAAGGTGCAGTCAGCCAGCCCTCAGACAATGTTTGAGACACAACACAAATAGACCAGTCAGTCTTTACGTTCCACTTTGTGGCTTAAACATTGGTTGCAAGATTCAAATCCAAGTTGTCTATGGTGGTGACCCTTATACAGAATAAGGAGAGAGGATAAGGAGAGTAAGGCTGAGAGAGAGAAGGAAGAGATATAACAGATAGAGGAAGAAAGAAGGGAAGGAAAAGACAAGAAGAGAAGGCATGGGTGATCATACAAGGATCAATAACTAACTCAACCAGTATAAATACAAAACTAGAATCAAGATTAATATAATATCCAAGTGAACCAGTACAAGTATAAATCTAGCAATCAAAATAATATTTTTACAAATAACAGCCCACAGGGTTGATACTACAGTTCTTATCCTTGGTTTTCTATCCCTTGGATGAGTAGCCTTGGTAAACACACAGGACTCCAATACGAATCCATAGAAAACATGCTATAATTTTGGAGCACTCAGAGAGGTGCCACTTATTCTCCCAAAAGTTTTAAGGTTCAGTCTTGTGACCAGAGTCCCACTGCCTCAGATAAATTTAGGGGGCTTAAAACCAGATTATTAGGAAACTTGAGGTACATACGGAGCCTCATAATAATCCGATCTCTCCAAAGGATGGAATTTTTATCCCAATGATAGAACTCGCACAACTCTGTGGTGGTGCTGTTTTCAAAAGGGTACCTTTCACCACCACATTCTTGCTCCCAGTCAAGATCAGTGGATCTAGACCTCACTTCCTGAGAAACAATAATAGTAATAACAGAGAATATACAACTCCCTTAGGAAAGGAAACATTCAAGTTAGGGACACCAAAATCTGTAACACAGGTATAGCAAAAGCAGTTGCATTAATCATGTTAAAGACACAATGAACAGGTGTGGCAAAAAATCTCAGCCCGTCTTCAGCAGCAAAGGGCATAGCAGGATGTGTAAGGACATGTTCCCAGTCCACATGGCTCCATCGTGGGTCCTCTTGTTTTCCCTGAAAAGAAGAACAGAAAGAGAAAAACTTGATCCAAACGGGACCATTTTTAAAAAGAAGAAACAATCCACTGTGTATTTTTTTTTATACTCCTTTCCATGAGCATTGGTGGCCACCCACGCATACAAATTAAGAGGGGTTTTTAGAGTAAGGGGTACCTCTCCAAGAGTTGGGAAGTTCACCAGGTCAGGCTGTCCTGGGCAATATTTAGATTTAATGGAGTCCTTCTCTTCCTTCTCTCTAGTTGGGCAAAAAGCAGTGGTTTTGGGGCATTCATTCATTCCCCAGCAGCTGTTTGCTCTGGCCACAGAATCTGGGAGCCGCACAGGCCACCCAGGCTCATGGGGTTGCCGGGTACATTTTATAAGTCCATTTGTCTTCTCCACTATCCCACTTGCCTGGGAACAGTAAGGCGTGTGGAATATCCACTGGATACCTTCTGGTTTTGCCCACTCCTGCACCACCCCAGCAGTGAAGTGGATACTGTCGTCTGACTGAATTGACACAGGCTTGGGGAGGAAGCTAAACCATAGCTTCAGTTCCTTCACGGTGTTTTCCCCCGTGGCTCATGTTACTGCCTCAGCCTGAACAAGTCCTGATATCACCTCCGCCCCAACCAGCATATATTGTTTTCCTTCTGACTTTCGGAATGGCCCTATATAATCGACCTGCCAGGTTTCCCATAATCCCTTTCCATCTCGCAGATGGAGCAGGGGGTCTTGCCAAGGGATGTTTACCCAATCTCATGCAACATGTGCCACGAGCAGCGATTATCATGTCACACATCTCTTGTGTGACAGGCCATCCCTGGCTGCCAGCCTTAAATCTGAATTAAACATAGGGGCTTCCTCGATGTATGATAGAGGGACATCTTTATTCAGGGAAATGGAGGATTCCTCCTGTTTTTGAAGCAGTTTGGGGCTACCCTTCTCTATTGTCATAATGTTCCAATTGAGCATACCACTTCCTGTCTGTCTCCTGCGGTGCAACTTCTAGCCCAGATCCAAACCATCCTGTTAAATCTCTGTTTCCTCGAGTGGTGAGTTCTGGAATGTAACTATGCTTTTCATCCTCTAAGACTCTGCAAAACAAAAGGTGAACATTCTGATTTTTTCTGAGATATATCAGCTTGCATCTTTACTTGTGCCTTCTTTAAAGGATATGTGGGATCCAGAAATAATGTCTGCTCATTGGATTGTCTTACCACATAAGGACCTGCAAATGAGAGGTTGTGGTACGGTACTTTGTAGCACAGTTAGCTGGTTTGAACAGAGGGATGGTGGTTGGATTTGGAGTAGTTCCTGATTTGGTGGATGGTGGTAGGGAGTGGTGATGTTGGATGTATCCAGGAGCGATAAACAGTATTATTTCTAATGCAAATTATTTCTAATGATTTATTTAATCATTTTATCTTGTGTTTATATCTAATTGAGCCCAGACACTCCAATTGGGTATTTTTAACAAGCAAATAGGTTGTGTTTATACAAGTAATTTTTATAGATGCATTCTTATCTCCCTCTGCATAACATTTCGTCTGGCCAGTATAATTTGAAGCAGTGAGACATAAGTTTAACCAGGTTAGTTCTTTTTGTGTGTTAGTATACTTTACTGACAGGTCCTCGGGTTTGTCTCCAGGTCTACATTGCCTTTCAGGTCCTTTGCTACACATATTATCAAGACAAGGGGTTTTAAAAGTTCATTTCATCCTATTAATCAGTGTAGTGGTTGGAGTTTTATCCGTACTATATTTAGTGGTCATATCTATTGGTACTGAAATTAGAGCCGCTTGTCAGTATGTTTTCATCATTCTCCTTCCATTATGTATAATTCCTATGCACCGAATCATTGAACTAGATTTAGACTGAACAGTATTCTTGAAAAGTGTACATACAGCTGAGAATATACACTATTGCAGCTCTTCTAGTTCTTGATGGGTGATGTGGTTCTCTGTCCAGCTGTGATGTAGAAAATCATGATAATGATTTCCGGAATCACAGTTTTGCTGGTCCAGCACGTTTGAAGGTCCATTTCTACTCAAGTGGAGGATCCTCCTCATGCTTCGGAGCCTTCTTAGTTCTGGAACAGTGTATCCAAGCAGTTACACCGTTTACCTTTACAGCAGTATATGCAACCAGTAACACTTGGTAGGGTCCTTTCCATTTCTTCTGGAAGAGGTCTCCCACTATTGTTTTTATGTAACACACAGTCTCCAGGTTGTATATTATGTGAGGGGCCATCTAATCACCTTGACTGAGTGCTTATTACATACCTATTAATCTGAGAAAATTATTTAGATAATGCAATTATGTAGTTCTGAATATAACTTTCTCCCAGTTGGTTCATATCTTTCCCCGTCGTCGTCCCCCCCCATATGCAAGCCCATAGGGTCTTCCATACAGTATTTCAAAGGAGCTCAGTTTCTCTTTGATTTTAGGTTTTACCCTGATTCTCAATAAAGCCAAAGGTAATGCTTGAGGCCTCCTGTCCAATTTTAACAATTTGTTGTTTAAGTAAATGTTAAATGTCTTTATCAATGACCTGGATGAAGGCATCGAATGTACCCTTAGCAAGCTTGCGGATGACACTAAGCTGGGTGGAAGTGTCGATCTGCTGGAGGATAGGGAGGCTCTGCAAAGGGATCTGAACAGGCTGGACCACTGGACTGAGTCCAATGGCAGGAGGTTTAACAAGGCCAAGTGCCGGGTCCTGCACTTGGGGCACAACAACCCTGTGCAGTGCTACAGACAAGGAGAAGTCTGTCTAGAAAGCTGCCTGGAGGAGAAAGACCTGGGGGTGTTGGTTGACAGCTGACTGAACATGAGCCAGCAGTGGCCCAGGTGGCCAAGAAGGCCAATGGCATCTTGGCTTGTATCAGAAACGGCGTGACCAGCAGGTGCAGGGAGGTTCTTCTCCCTCTGTACTCGACACTGGTGAGACCGCTCCTTGAATCCTGTGTTCATTTCTGGGCCCCTCACCACAAGAAGGATGTTGAGGCTCTTTGAGCGAGTCCAGAGAAGAGCAACAAAGCTGGTGAAGGGACTGGAGAACAGGCCTTATGAGGAACGGCTGAGAGAGCTGGGGTTGTTTATCCTGGAGAAGAGGAGGCTGAGGGGAGACCTTATTGCTCTCTACAACTACCTGAAAGGAGGTTGTGGAGAGGAGGCTGCTGGCCTCTTCTCCCAAGTGACAAGGGACAAGACAAGAGGGAATGACCTCAAGCTCCACCAGGGGAGTTTCAGGCTGGACATTAGGAAAAAATTTTCACAGAAAGGGTCATTGGGCACTGGCAGAGGCTGCCCAGGGAGGGGGTTGAGTCATCTTCCCTGGAGGTGTTTAAGGCACAGGTGGACGAGGTGCTGAGGGGCATGGTTTAGTGTTTGATAGGAACTGGGTGACTTGATGATCCGGTGGGTCTCTTCCAACCTGGTGATTCTATGATTCTATAATTCTAAATTATTCATGTTTTCTACTTGCCCACTGGCTTGTGGCTGGTAAGGAGTGTGAAGATGCCAGTTAATCTGTAGCACCTTACTTACTCCTTGCACCACATTGACTCTAAAATGAGAGCCTCTATCTGAAGACATGTCAGCAGGTACCCCAAATCTGGGTATTGTTTCATCAAGTAATACTTTGGTCACTTCTCTGGCTTTATTGGTCCTTGTTGGGAAGGCTTCAGGCCACCCAGAGAAGGTATCTGTTAGGACCAAGAGGTACTGATACTCCCCCTTTTCACAGGAGTTCAGAAAAATTGATTTTCTACTGTTGTTCCGGATGGTTTCCTCTATCTAGCACCCCAAATTCTACTTTATGAGTTATCTGAGAATTATTTTGGAGGCAGACAGTGCACCTTTGAGTAACTTGTTTGACTATAGTATAGAGGTTTTTATCTATTATCCCTGTTTCTCCTTTCTGGTGTCCCTTGTAGTGCATTATGGCTACTTCTTGGGGCAATTTGACAACCTCTAATAGCCCTAAGATCTCCTTAGAATGTTTAATCTGCTTGCCTTGGGTGGTTAATAATCTTTCTTTTCATACTGCCCCATGAGCATGCACTACTCTGAAGGCATATTTGGAATCTGTCCATATGTTGATTCATTTTCCTTGAGCTTTCTGCAATGCTCTGATGAGTGTGATAATTTCTGCTTTTTGAGCTGAAGTCGCAGGTGGTAATGACTTTGATTCTATGACAGAGTCAAGAGTGGTTATTGCCTATCCAAACTTTGGTTCTCCATTCTTCATGAAACTGCTGCCATCTGTATACCAAGTTTCGGCATGTGGGAGGGGTTCCTCTTTCAAGTCAGACCTGCTGGAATATGTGCTTTCAATTTCTTCCAGACAATCCTGGTGGAGGGTTTCTGAATCCTTCTGGGCTGATGACAGAAACACTGCAGGATCGATTAGGTTATTGTTGAGGATCTCCACATCATCCTGCTCCACTAGGATGGCCTGGTATTTGAGGAATCTTGAGGGAAATAACCAGTGTCTCCCTTTCTGTTCTAGTATAGCAGCTACTATATGAGATACAAACATGGTTATTTTCAGACCTAAGGTAAATTTGCGAGCTTCTTGAATGTTGATAACCACAGCCGATACTTAAACAGCTTGACTATCCTTTACTTACTTCATCCAGCTGTTTTGAGAAGTAAGCCACAGCTCTTCTGTTGGGGTCAATGTTTTGTGCCAACACTATCAAAGCCGTCCCCACGTGAGAAAAGCAAGAATGGCTTCGAGACGTCGGGCAGGCCCAGAGCTGGGGCCCATGATAGTTCTTTCTTCAAGGTCTGAAAAACTCGCTTACCTTCCTTGGTCCACGTCAGAGTTTTTGGATTATTATTTATCATCTGATAGAGGGATTTGACTAAGATGCCATAATTAAGCATCCACAGCCGACACCAACACATCATTTCCTGGAAAGTTCTCGGTTCCTTGGCAGTGTGTGGTAGGGGGGTATTATAGATGGCCTTTTTCCTTTCCAACCCTAGTTTGTGTTGTCCCTCCAGTATCTCACACCTGAGATATGTTACTTCTTCTTGCAAAATCTGTGCCCTTTGTTTTGATACCTTATACCTGCTTAGTCCCACAAAATTTAGAAGGCTTACTGTCCATGATAAACAAGAGTCCTTGGTGGTCATTGCTATCATCAGATCATCTACATACTGTAAAGGAATCCCTTCTCCTGGGGGAGCCATCTGTTCTCCAAGATCTTTTGCCAAAAATGGTAGGGCTGTTCTTGAATCCTTGTGGGAGCACCGTCCAGGTTAGTTGCGATTTTCTACCTGTTTCAGGATTCTCCTACTCGAAGGCAAACAGTTCCTGGCTGTCAGGGCCTAAAGGTAGGCAGAAGAAGGCATCTTTCAAATCTAAAACAGTAAGCCTCACATACTCCTCTGTAAGTCTGGTTTATATTGTGTACGGGTCGGCCACCACGGGGTGGAGATCTTCTACTGTTTTATTGATAGCTCAAAGGTCTTGTACCACTATATAGCATTTACCGTTGAACTTTTGTATTGGTAATATTGGGGTGTTATATTCTGATTTGCATTCTATCAGTAACCAGAATTTTAAAAATATTATTGATCCCTGTTTTAATTCCCTTGAAATCCTCTAATTTGCGAGGGTATTGTTTAATTCTTACCGGCCATACTCCAGGTTTCAATGTAATGGTTACCGGTTGTGCTGTCTTTGCTCTCCTGGGGATTCTATCTGCCCAGACTCCAGGATATATCTGATTCAGAATTTTGTCTGGGATCTCTTCTGGTTCTTTATCTGTAAGTAAAGCTATACTCACAATTTCAATTAATTCTTTCTCATTGACTTTTAAAAGTATTCCCTCAGGGGTGAATTTAATTTCTGCTTGTAGTTTTTCTAATAAATCCCTCCCAACAAGAGATTTCAGTGCTTGGGACATGTATAAGAATTGATGCATCCTTATTGATCTGCCCAATTTAAAGGATAGCAGCTTCATGAATGATACCTCCTGTTGTTGACCTGTAGCCCCAACCACATTTATAGACCATCCTGGGTCTATGTCCTCCAATTGCATATTTAACACAGAAAAGCGTATCCCCCAGTATCCCCCAAAAATCCAGTGTCATGTGACCCATTCCCCAGCTTCATTAGAATCATAGAATCACCAGGTTGGAAGAGACCCACCGGATCATCGAGTCCAACCATTCCTATCAAACACTAAACCATGCCCCTCAGCGCCTCGTCCACCTGTGCCTTAAACACCTCCAGGGAAGGTGACTCAACCCCCTCCCTGGGCAGCCTCTGCCAGTGCCCAATGACCCTTTCTGTGAAAATTTTTTTCCTAATGTTCAGCCTGAACCTCCCCTGGCGGAGCTTGAGTCCATTCCCTCTCGTCCTGTCCCCTGTCACTTGGGAGAAGAGTCCAGCACCCTCCTCTCCACAACCTCCTTTCAGGTAGTTGCAGAGAGCAATGAGGTCTCCCCTCAGCCTCCTCCTCTCCAGGCTAAACACCCCCAGCTCTCTCAGCCGCTCCTCATAAGGCCTGTTCTCCAGCCCCTTCACCAGATTTGTCGCTCTTCTCTGGACTCGCTCAAGAGCCTCAACATCCTTCTTGTGGTGAGGGGCCCAGAACTGAACACAGGATTCAAGGAGCGGTCTCACCAGTGCCAATTATAACCAGAGGATCCCCTGGGGACTGATCCTTCAGTTTCCCCTAATCTTCCTCAGGCTCTGCTACCGTTGCCCTTCCATTTTTCCCTTTTTATGGGCAGTCTTGTTTCCAGTGTCCTTCCTTTTTGCATATTGCACATTGATTAATCCCCAGCCTGGTTTTGAAGCATCAATTCTGCAAGTTCTTTCAAGGTAGAAAGGATTTTGCACCCCGTCTTTCTTCTCTAAGGGCCACTATAGTAGCAGTAGGAATGCATTTCCCTAGCTTAAAATCATAGAATCATAGAATAGTTTGAGTTGGAAGGGACCTTAAAGATCATCTAGTTCCAACCCGCCTACCATGGGCAGGGACACCTCCCACTAGATCAGGTTACCCAAAGCTCCATCCAACCTGGCCTTGAACATCTCCAGGGATGGGGCAGCCACAACTTGCCTTGGCAACCCAATCCAGTGTCTCACCACTCTTATGGTGAAGAAATTCTTCCTAATGTCTAGTCTAAATCTGCCCTTCTCCAGTTCATACCCGTTCCCTCTTGTCCTATCACCAACAAGCCTTTATGAATAGTCCCTCTCCAGCTTTCGTATAGGCCCCTTTCAGTTTAGGGACGTTTACTATAAGATCTCCTCGTAGCCTTCTCTTCTCCAGGTTGAACAAGCCCACCTCTCTCAGCCTGTCCTCATAGGGAAGGTGCTCCAGCCCTCGGATCATCTTTGTAGCCTTCCTCTGGACCCGTTCCAACAGCTCCATACCCTTCTTACGTTGAGGATTCCAGAACTGGACACAGTACTCCAGATGAAGTCTCACAAGAGAGGAATAGAGGGGCAGAATCCCCTTCTTCGACCTGCTGGCCACGCTTCTTTGGATGCAGCCCAGAATACGGTTGGCCTTCTGGGCTGCGAGCGCACACTGCCGGCTCATGTCGAGCTTCTCAACGACCAGCACCCCCAAGTCCTTCTCTGCAGGGCAGCTCTCAATCATGTCATCCCCCATCACGTTCTGAAAACGGGGATTGCCTCGACCCTGGTGCAGGACCTTGCACCTGCCCCTTTTGAACCTCATGAGGTTCTCACAGCCCCACTTCTCCAGCCTGTCCAGGTCTGTCTGGATGACATCCCGTCCTTCCAGTGTGGCAACTACACCACTCGGCTTGGGGTCATCTGCAAACTTGCTGAGGGTGCACTCGATCTCACTGTCTATATCATTGATGAAGATATTAGACAGCACCAGTCCCAGTACGGACCCCTGAGGGACACCAGTAGTCATGGACCTCCAGCTGGTATTTGAGCCATTGACCACTGCTCTCTGAATACGACCATCCAACTAGTTCCTCATCCACCGTACCATCCACCCATCAAATTCATATCTCTCCCATTTAGAGATGAGGATGTTGTGGGGGACCGTGTTATTCTATGATTCTATGAAAGGATTTACAGAAGTCCAGATAGATCACATGCGCCGATTTATCCATGTCCACTGCTGTGGTCACCCCACCATAGAAAGCCACTAGGTTGGTCATCCAGGATTTGCCCCTGGTGAAGCTGTGCTGGCTGCCATTAATCATAGAATCACTAGGTTGGAAAGGACCCCCAGGATCATCGAGTCCAACCATTCCTATCAATCACTAAACCATGCCTCTCAGCACCTCATCCACCCATCCTTTAAACACCTCCAGGGAAAGTGACTCAACCACCTCCCTGGGCAGCCTCTGCCAGTGCCCAATGACCCTTTCTGTGAAATATTTTTTCCTGATGTCAAGACTGAACCTCCCCTGGTGGAGCTTGAGTCCATTCCCTCTTGTCCTGTCCCTTGTCACTTGGGAGAAGAGGCCAGCTCCCTCCTCTCCACAACCTCCTTTCAGGTAGTTGTAGAGAGCAATAAGGTCTCCCTCAGCCTCCTCTTCTCCAGGCTAAACAACCACAGCTCTCTCAGCCGCCTCTCTGTCCTCCATGTGCTTTAGCGGAGCTTCCAGGAGGATCTGTTCCATAATCTCCCCAGGCACAGAGGTGAGGCTGACAGGTCGGTATTTCTCAGGGTCATCTTTTCTGCCCTTTTTAGAAATAGACACAACGTTACCCTTCTTCCAGTCACCAGGGACTTCTCCTGACTGCCATGACTTTTCAAATATCATGGAGAGTGGCTTGGCAACCACATTGGCCAATTCCCTCAGGACTCTGGGATGCATCTCATCAGGTCCCATAGACTTATAAATGTTCAGGTTACTCAGGTGGTCACGAACCTGATCCTCCTCTACAGTGGGAGGGGTTTTATCCCACTGGTCACCATCTTGCTGTTCCATGAACCAGGAGGGGTGAGGAGAGCAGTTATCGGTGAAGACTGAGGCAAAAAGGTTAAGTAACTCAGTCTTCTCCTCATCTGCTGTTACGAGGTCACCATTTCCAACCATCAGTGGGGGTACATTCTCTTTGACCTTCCTCTTTTGATTGATGTGCCTGTAAAAGTCCTTCTTGTTAGTCTTTACTTCCCTTGCCAAGTTTAGCTCCAGCTGCGCCTTGGCCTTCCTGACTTCATCTCTACATAAGCGGTCAGCGTCTCTATACACATCCTAGGTTACCCGTCCCTGCTTGTACTGCCTGTGCGGTTCCCTCTTCCTCTTTAGTTTAACCAGCAGGTCTTGACTCAGCCTGTCAGGTCTCTTCCCTTCCCGGACTGATTTTTTACCTACAGGGACTGAGCACTCTTGCGCTTTATGGAAAGCATCCTTGAATATTTTCCCGCTCAGTTCTGCTCCCTTGTCTCAGAGGACCATGAGTCACACTCTGAAAGGCCGACAGAGTAGGACCCAGAATTGTATTTAAACATTCAGTTTATTACCTATAATGTTACAATTCTAAGTCAGGAATATAAGCTTAAGTCTAGACGAAGATTAGCATCCTGTAAGGGTTTGGAAAGGACCATACAACCTGTACAGAGTTCAGTGATAGAGTCTTTAGATGTTTCCTCGAAGATGCCTGCCACGTATGATTTCAGACTGTCCGGTAACCCTCTTACCAGTGGGGTCAGTCTATCTGGATCCACTGGGGCCAACATAGGAGAATTATGTATTAGCCCCTGCTCATGCATAGCTTCAATACATGCAGCCTTCTGTACAGACGATGATAAATCAGAGAAACATGAGGTCTTGATTACCAAGGGATCTCCACGTTCCTGTGGATCAATGCCTCCAGCCCAATAAGCTGCACGGGCTGTCAGAGACCTATTGTCCTGCCCTGGAATTAAATTTAGAAACACACCAGGTCCCCAGTAACCACCAGCTTCCTGATCACTCAACATAATACGATCTCCTCCCAGTTCAGCAACTCTCCACACATACTCAGTCTCTGATTCTTGGGGTTTCCTTGCAAACTTGTCCTGTAAATTGGCTAATTCAGCCGGTGACCAAGGGGCTGTTCTGACCCTAACCACAGTTTCCTCCCCAATGCCATCTGCTGCCGGTTCGGTAGTAGTCTCCGTTTTGATAGTAGGCCTCAGGGTCACTGTGCTATTAGTCACATCACCATGATCATCCTCGCTATCTGAGTTCCAGATATCTCCATCCCATGTTTCAGGATCAGCTGCCAACACCAATTTCTGTGTTTTCTTAGAGGCATTAGAGAGCGGTAGTTGGGATAACAACAAATTTAACTTCGTTTTTAAGGCTTGCTCTCTAAGCTCAGCTTGCCACAGATCCTCTGCTAACTTCCCCTTCTCCTGCTGGACATTCGCAAGCTCCCAATTACAGGCTCCGAGAGTTATTTTCCAAGCTAGTAGATTGTTGCCTTAAATTCTCAGATTCCCGCTTATAATTCACAGCTTTCCACTTTTCCAATTCTAGCTCCTCCTTTAAACGATCCAACACTGTTTTGTCCAACTCCTCTTGTAAATCCTTATATGAGGGGGTTGGGTTTTCAAAGCTTGAGCCTCCTTCTGAGCACAGGACAAACAAGCTCCTAACACTGCACAAATAACCTTTTTACCTTTTCTTTTCTTAGCTTTACTTTCCAGGCGAAGTTGCTCAATGCGTGAGACGATTTTGCCTTCATCTTTCCAGTTATGTTTTGCCCAATCTCTCCCTTGTGGGGAGGGTTTACATTTGAATTTTTCCAAGAGTGTCTCTAGTGACATTGCAGACTGCTTAAAAGGTTGGTCTCCCAGGATTTGCTGGGGAAAACTCGTTTAACAGGTTTAGCCAGACTCATTTGGCTAGGTGCAATCCCCCTTGATCCAAGAACCCTCAGGGGTTAGCCTGGGGTGCTGGGGGTGGCTGAAATTGCACTTAGAGTGATGCCGAATTAAACAAGTACTGTCTCAATAAAGCAACACAGTAGAGTTGGGGTATTTTTCCCCTTTTAACAAACACCAAGTCCGCTAGTCTAGACAGACTGGAAAATGGGTGCGGATAAGGAACCGTATTTACTTATCCGGTTAGCCCAAAACCATAATCTGTCCGTAAGACCCAAAGGTCAGGCAGTAGAATCTACCACCCTCGAACAGATGCACAATGATCAGTTGTGACAAAATCTATCCGGTAAGCATCTAGCTTAAGTCTAGACGAAAATTAGCATCCTATAAGGGTTTGGAAAGGACCATACAACCTGTACAGAGTTCAGTGATAGAGTCTTTAGATGTTTCCTCGAAGATGCTGCAAGTGAAGTTTCTGCAAACGCTCCGGGTCGGTGTCGGTGGGTTGCAAATGACGTCGGTGAGGGAGGCGGGGGAATGGGGGGTCTCAAGTCAGCTTAGAGGGATCTCCGATTTCTGCTTGCTCCTGTCAGTCTTTTATAGTTCGTTCTGAATATCTGGGTCCCAGTTGGCCCAATCTTATCAGTAGTGCCAGGGGTCTGAGAAACAATGGATTGCTGTGCAGCCCCCACCAGTGTGTATGAATCCAGACAATTCTAGGGTCATAGATCAGGATATTCCCATCGCGAGGAACTCATAAATCTTATTAATAGTTTTGTTTTGAGGATCATTTCTGATTCTTGTTTTGTTTCAAAGTTAGGATGTATATCCGCACACCTGTGTTGGTATGTGGGAGAGGGGGTTCTCATGGGCCAGTTTGATCATTCTGACAGGCAAAACGAGTGGCAGAGACATAATCGTCCATTCTCCCAGACTTATTTTTGCTGCACAGATGGTCTTTGAGGTGGCCGCTGATATGGAGTGGCCACCAGACCTTCGTCCGGTTCCGTTCCACATCGCTGACTTGGTAAAGCAGCAGCCCGCTTCAGTAGCTTCTGGCAGGGGGGGGAGGATATGTCACTATGTCCCAGGAGTTCGTACCGAGTAATTCCTTGAAGAGCTAGAAGTTTACTTTCCTGAAATTTAGGGTCCTGACTATACTCCTCACCTGTCCTATATCCCTCTGGACCTTGAACTCCTCCAGTGTCTGATCACTGCAGACTAGGCTGCCTCCGATCCTAATATCACTGATGAGTTCACTTGTATTGGTGTCCATCAGTTCCAGGATTACATCTCCTCGAGTGGGGGTCTCTATCATCTGGTCTAAGAAGTTATCCTCAATGCTCTCCAGGAGTCTCCTGGATTGCCTGCAGCTTGCCATGCTAATTTTGCAGCAGATGCCGGGTGGTTGAAGTCCGCATGCAGGATGAGAGCTTGCGAGTGTGAAGCCTCCTGTAGGTGGAGGAAGAAGACTTCATCAGTTGGTTCTCTTTGATCGGGTGGCCTGTAGTATACACCAACCACAAGGTTTCCGTTGGTTTCTCTGTCTTTTATTTTGACCCACAAGCTCTCAACCTGTTCATGGCTACTCTTCAACGACAGCTCTTCACATTCTATCCCTTTCCTGAGATAGAGAGCAACTCTAATCTTATAATACCATTGAGGTTTTGATTGTGGGAAGTAGTCATCTATATCCTCCCCATACCTTATTTTAGTTCTTCCATAATCTCTAGCAGTTTTGAGGACTAATTCCTTTTCTGTATCTGTTAGTGCATTCAACATCAAATCCACATCTCCCCAGTCTACATCTAATGCTTTCACAAATACCTTAAATTGTTTTCCTACCCTTGCCAGATCCTCCCGATGTCTTTTACCGACTAATTTACAGGTATCTAAATCTACTATGGAGAGGAGTACCTTGAGTTTTATGGGACCCGCTGGTCCTGCAGCCTCTCTCAGAGGTGCCTAGATTACTGGTTCCCGTAGTGATGCAGTTCTAGATTTAAGGTCTCATGCTCTGGTTTTAGGAGGTGAACTAGAAGGGTGTCTAAATCTATGCCCTTGTTTTTCAGTATCAGGTTCTATTTTCCCTCCTTTTTTGATTTTGGGTGAAGGAGGGGGACTTAAAGGAGCTGCTTCGTGTTCTTCTAATGGAAACGGTGACCCTGCCTGTTCTTGATCTTGTTTTCCCTGATCTTGTTGTCCCCTTATCCATGCACCTATGGGGGTTACAAAGTCCTCCATTCTGTCTTCATTCTCTTGATATTTTAGACACCTTTGTCCTATTGAACAAGATTAACAACACCTCTTAATTTTATCCACTCCTGCTTTGTGGTTCTTTTTCCAGGGTTAGCACAGAAGGGTCACAGGGAGTTAAGTTAATACCACAAGCCTTTTGCATCGCAGGGTGGTTGCGGAGAACGAAAAATATGTTTGCGTAGACCACTTCATCCTATTTGTCCTCTCCTTAAAAATAACATGAATTGTAAAAGGGTAGTATAATTTAGGGTCCCATTCAGTGGCCATTTCTCTCTTTCATCTAATTTATACAGTGGCCATCATTGTGTGCAGTATTTAATGAGGGTCTTTTTGTCCACATTCCCTCCCGGAGGTCCCCCAATGTCTTTCCAGTCTGCCAGAATGCATCCTAGGGGGCTGCGTTTCATTTGTTCTTTCCCTTATGTATTTCCCGTTATTATTATTGTCACATGCTTTGCTCATCTCTAGCCACTCTCATTGCTGAGAAATGGAAATGCAGATTAGAGCTCTGCACTCGCTTTGTACTACTGTATGTCTCAGGTGTGTCTATGTTTTTCTGGCCTTTCACACCATTCGCTTCGTTTGTCGCTGACCATGTCCCTCGTAGGATGGTTGAACTGCAGCTCAATACTCTACACTCACTTCATGTTAATAACACATCTCATTCATTCATGCATTCGTAAATCTTTTGCACAACAGTAAAATAGTATCTAAGTTAAGTTCAGATTCTATCAGGCGCTGTATACGCCAAGTGCCACTCTATGGCTCTTTGCCACCTCAGCCTTTAAGTGAGTTCATAACCACAAGGGCAAATATATTCCTCCTCAATACCTGTATCCTAAAGAAGGAGAACATCCCGTAGCCCAGGGCCAGCACTATCCCTTGCCCAGTCCTTTGGACAAATAGCAACTATTATTGGGTTATAGCTCCTGCAGTCCTGGCACAAAGAAACAACTGATCCTATCGCCTGAAGTTCCAATATTCTATATAATGGTTCTCCCAGCATTCAAAGCATACCCCAGTATCCAGAAGATACCCGCTAATTTCAGGACAGAGTTCCCAGGACAGTTCCCACTATAGTATTACTATTCCTGCGACAAATATCCAGAAATATTTCACAAGACAAATCCCAATACTTGCTCATTTAGCAAATACAAGGGACAAATGAGATAGGTTTAAAACACTGCCACAAATAATAAATAACAAGACTTATTCCGATCACAAGCACTGCACTGAATCCAAGTTCAAGACATAAGTCAATATACCAAAATATACCAAACCCAACCCAAGGTGAAACTCGAACCCACAGTCTTGGAGTACCTCTTATTTCCAGTAACTAAGGTGGGATTTAAACCCATAATCCTAGTCTTGTGCCTCCTGCATATGACTTATGGATTTTATACAATGTTAGGTACCTTACAAATCTTAGGGAATAATGCTAGGGAAAGGCGCTTTTATTCGGCTTACTGCCTTCCGGGGACTTGTCTGCTCCCGTGATGATCTAGGATCCTGAGAGTCTCGCAGCCAAATAGAAGTCTCCTGCCTGGCTCACCAGAATGATTCAAAGGAATCAACTCACAGATGGACTGTAAGCCAAAGCACCTTTATTTTCGCTAGTGGGGAGAGCATAGGGTCTGCACCCTACAAAATGCACCTCTACCATGGTTAAAATTTCAGTCAGCTTTTATAGCGACTTTATCAAACACTCCATACATCCTGTGGTTAATCCCAATAAGCAAGCTGTTGGGTTACATAACTAAAGTTCCCTATTGTGTCTATTATAACTAGTTTTATGGTTTCCTAGATAGTGATGCATATGTGTCCAAAAGCAACTGCCTTAGTACATATCATACCACTGCAGAGGGGTAGGCTCCTAAGTTGCTGACTTGTGTTACAAAGCCAAAATTCATAATTATGTTAAAAGCAGCCTAGCTATGTCAAACAAGCTTTAAGCCATACTTGACACCATTCCCTAATTCAAATCGCAAAACCCCATTCTATTTGAGGAGGATCAGTAGAATGTATTGGCTCTAAGGCTTGATACACTCCAACCTCAAAAATCTGTAATTTTAAAGCCTCTCTAAAAAGTGTCGATATCCCTGGGGCAAGTGTGTGAATTTAAACTGAAGCCCCCCCCCCCCCAGTAAATGCAAACTGATCCCAATCGCTTTCCTGTATAGGTACCATAAAGAACACATCTTTCATATCAATAGTGGCAAGGATCGGATGAGACTGTTCCTGTATAATTGAAATCAAGTCTGCTATATTCAGCACTGCTGCCATCAAAGGGCTCAGGCCTGCATTCAAGCATCTATAGTCAATTGTGAGCCTCCAATTTCCATTTGGCTTTCTGACCAAACTGGGAAATTGTAGGGGGAGTGATTTCCTCTCTTGCTCCTAGGGGCAAGAGGTAGGTTTTCACATTCGCTATTTTGGACAGAGGGAGCAGGAAGCAGCATGCAACAGCCTTATCAGGGCTGCCAGAGACCCAAACTTCCATCCCCTTCCAGACAACTCTGTCTAGGTCTGGCCTTTTAACAAGTCCAGCCCCAGAATGTGGGCAATGCCCCCAGCACCATCGTAGCCACAGTGGGAAAGGTGACTCCCCAGCATCCAGCAGTTCACCCTGGCTATAAGCTGGGGGGTTATGTCTCCAAACATATAGGTTAAGCAAATTTGTTTTTTATTGGGAGAAATTCCATTCTGGGTATCTATATTGGTATTCAAAGCCAACATTTGGGCCCCTGTATCAACAAAAAAAGTTGCTGGTGTCTTGAAGGGCCCAAGTGAAAAAGTAGCCAATAAATTCCCTTGTTTGCTTTCTGTGAGCCTTCTCAAATAAACCCACTGGTGGGGCCTGGTAATCTCACTCGCAGGAGCTGAAGGAACACATGCCCATCTCCACACACACACACACACACACCCCCCGAAGGGGCCACAGGCATTTCCTTGTCGAGGGGGGGGTGGGGTGAAAAATGGCTCCCACTTTTTTACCAGCAAACGCAGGTCAGATAGGGGCAGGTGATCAATTAATTCTTGAGGACCCCCCTTTCTCATACCCTCATTACACAACTGACTGTGAAACTTCCCTCATCAGAAACTATTTTTCTCCCTGTCTCAGCCTGCCGAACTGAGGCTTGTGACTTTCCCTCCATACCTACGTACCCCACATGTCTAGCATAGTTTATTAGTTCCTGAGAAATATGTCCCCGAGTAAGACCCGGTCCTGCTGAGGGCCCCCCACCATAGCTGCTTTTAATCAGTCTTGAATCTTCACTGTGTAAAGCTTTAAGGAGTCTGACAGGCCTCTAATTAGAGGTGTCATCTTGTCTAGGCTCACTAACATTAACATCAGGGAAGGCTGGTGAGAAACCAAGCGCCTTTTACTCTTTAATTGCAAGCTAGTTGCCTTCTGTATGCTTTCACTGAAGTGACTGGTCCCAGGGGTAGGAATGACAATCAGATCACCCCTTTCCAAAGGGTCAGTTCCTCCAACCCAGAAAGATGCTTTTTGAGTCAAAGACCATGTCTCTCTCATCTTCCACTGTTAAAAAAATGCTTGGTCCACAAAATCCCTTGGTTTCTTGCTCGGAAAGTCTAATCCTATCCCGTCCCATCAGGCTAACATGCCACATGTACTCCGTCTCGGTCTCCCTAGCCTGCCTGAGCAGATTGAGATCTATCTTCCGCAACTTTGGGGAGTTGCCTCTTTCGGATATGCACTCGAGTTTTTTGGTCTGTTTATTTGGCTGTGTCCGGAATAAATCCTGCATTTCTATTTCACCCTGAGAGATCTTGTTGGTCTCCATATTGCTGTGCAGCTATCAAATGAACTTCCTTCTTTGACTGTGCAGGCTGAAGGAAGGCCTGAACGCTAGTGGTGTCTTGGGAGTGGGTGAGGGAAGAAATGACTCGTTATAAGTTGCTAACCTATTATATATTTGAGTGGGGTTTGACACAAACTAATAAAAAAAATATTGATTTCCTTTTCCATGTTGGGAACTTTTCTCAAAGTTCTCTCAAAGTGACAGTTAACCTTTGTGATACTTCTGGAGAGCAGTGACCTGTGAAGATGATGTTCCTGTCATATGCCATCTGGGAGGACCATGCCTTATCCAGGGACTCCTATGTAGTGTGTGTTAATTATTGGGAAAATCTTACACATGCTAAGATGAATGTCCTTTAAAATACAGACATAACATGTTAAGGAAACTAATACCTTCTCAGAAAAGTGATTGGACTGTCTGCATTGGAATATATAGTTCTCTGCATCAGTGAAGACTCCCAGTGCTGACCACTCAGAGTCGACATATGGTGTTCATTTCTGAAAATATATACTTCTGTGCTGTCCCAGTTCTGTTTCATTTTCTGCTCCAGCTCAATCATGTTGAAACATTCCAGAGCCCCTGTAAAAATGTTGCAGGCTACTGAACTTGACTCCTTGGAACTGGCACTGTGTACAAAAACTCCAGTCTGCATTCATAAATCAACTGAATAAATAGCTCTTCCTTTAACACTATGATTTGCAAGTGCAGATTAAAAAAATCTTTGACAAAAATGAGGTCTTGTCACTGTTGTTCTAAATGATACTGGGGGTTTAAGGGTATCAGAGCCACATCTCTTCTACATTTGCTTTACTATTTTTGCAAACCTAGCTTGCTGGTAGACCAGTATCTGGCACTGATATGATTTGCTAAGGTTAATCTCCCATTTAACAGTCTTCCAGATGATTTGTCATTGACACTTGCTTATCGCTTTGGCTGGAGACAGAAATGAAGACACGGGAGCCCTTCCTTCTCCAGAGTTTCACCAATTGTTAGTGTAATTAGTAAAGTGCCTTCCATGCTTATTTCCCTGTCATTTAACAGAAGTGACTCAAGATTCCCTTGAAGAAAAATCTTCAATAAAATGCCTGCCAACAGTGTTCTTTAGGGAGTTTGCCTTCAAATTGAGGCTGCTCTTATCAGAGGTGTTTGGGCTAGCCAATTGCAAGGGTGTAGAACTTAAAAGCACATATTGTGTCTCTTTCTGTTCCTTCCCATCTCCAGAGAGCGTCATGTGGCTTTCCTTAAGTGGATACAGCTGGCATTCAGAATTTTCCTGGGGTCTCTGCTGGATACTATAAATATTAGGTCCCTTTCTCTCATCATCTTAGCCTTCATGAGTGCATGCTTGTGACCTGTCTCTAGAGTGCAGTTCTTTTTGCAGCCTCCAATGAAGAATATTCTCTTTTATTGCACTGGTTTTGGTCCAAGAATGATTACATACTCAGAGACAGATGGATAGTTTTTAAGTGTCTGGGTAGCTTCCCTTCTATAAAAGCTGCTGTTTCTGTCTGGTTGTAAAAACCCATGCATAGGTATTGACTCATTCTTAATGTAGACAGCTTGATCAGTGTAAGAAGAACCAAATAGAGAGGGAGATAGATGAGTGGAGCAGGACCCTCTCACAGGCTGCCGGAGCTAGTGAAGCTGAGCACCACCCACCGGTAAGCTGCAAGGCCGGGAGAGACAGAGAGGGGGAATGGCAGCAGGTTCCTGTCCAGAGAAGGAAACCTGCTCCCCCCACCCAGACAATTAACCCCCAGATCTCTCTGGGGAACAAATATGAGGTGCTGAGGGTGCATCCTAGCCCTAAAGATGAAGAGGGCTGCACCCACAGCCTAGAAATGTTTCCAAAACTCCATCATCTTCCCACAGCCTTAAAAACATCCTCGGTTAAAAAGAAGAGGAAGGTGATTGTCTTGGGGGATTCCCTTCTCAAAGGAATGGAGGGTCCCATCTGTAGGCCGGACCCGCTCCATAGGGAGGTCTGCTGCTTGCCGGGAGCATCAGTGAGGGACGTTACTAGAAAGCTCCCTTCCCTGGTCAAAGACACCGACTACTACCCGCTCTTAGTTTTTCAAATTGGTAATGAGAAAACAGAACGTAGAAGGCCTAAAGCCATTAAAAGGGACTTCAAGGCACTTGGGAGAATGATCGAGGGCTCTGGGGCACAGGTAATATTCAACTCCACCCCAATACTAAGGAATCAGGAGCAGGAAATGAGGAATAAGAAACGGGTTAATGAATGGCTTAGGAACCGGTGTGAGAAGAGGGGCTTTGGGTTCTTTAATCATGGGGAGGCCCACGCACCCCCAGGCTTTCTTACTAGGGATGGGACACGCCTGTCTCCTAGGGGGACAAAAGCCCTCACCAAAAACCTAGTTAAGCTCATAAATCGAGCTTTAAACTAGATGTGAGGGGGGAGGGGATGGAGGCCAGGCAGGATGGGAGTGAGCCTGGAGGTGAGACTTCAGTGGCAAAGGGGTGGTGTGCTGGCGATGCCTGCCGGTATATCACCACTAAGCAAGAGGGGGTGAGTGCAGCTGAGGATGGTAGGCAGCAAACCGGCACTGTGGCCTTAGTTAAGTCAAGGACCGCTCAGCTGGGGAGAAGCCCTATTGCGAAGGCTGAAGCTACGCCTGCCCAGCTGAAGTGCATTTACACCAATGCACGCAGCATGGGAAATAAGAAGGAGGAGCTGGAAGCTGTGGTAGGGCAGGGAGACTACGATGTCGTTGCCATTGCGGAGACGTGGTGGGATGACTCGTACAACTGGAGCGTACCCATGGTGGGGTATAAACTCTTCAGGAAGGACAGGAAGGGCAGAAGAGGAGGCGGGGTAGCCCTCTATGTTAGAGAGGGCTTTGATACCCTCGAACTGGACTACGGTCAGGATGGGACTGAGTGCCTGTGGGTGAAAATCAGAGGAGTCCATGGGCAGGAAGGGATTGTGATGGGAGTCTGCTATAGACCACCCAGCCAAGAAGAAGCAGCTGATGAGCTCTTCTACAAACAACTGAGTGTAGTCTCAAAATCGCTACCTCTAGTCCTTGTGGGAGACTTCAATTTCCCAGATATAGGCTGGGAGTATAATACAGCAGAAAGGAAGCAGTCCCGGAGGTTCCTGGAGTGTGTGGAAGACAACTTCCTCACACAGCTGGTGAGCGAACCGACAAGGGACGGTGCCCTCCTGGACCTGCTGTTTGTGAACAGAGAAGGCCTTGTGGAGGATGTGAGGGTTGGGGGACGCTTGGGGCAAAGCGATCATGAGATGATAGAGTTCTCAGTGCAGGGTAAGATGAAGAAGGAGGTTAGCAGAACAGTCGCCCTCAACTTTCAGAGAGCAGACTTTGGGCTGTTCAGAAGGCTGGTCGGAAAAGTCCCATGGGAGGCGCTCCTTGAAAGCAAAGGTGTCCATGAGGGAGCTGGGTTTGTTTAGCCTGGAGAAGAGGAGGCTGAGGGGAGACCTTATTACTCTCTACAACTACCTGAAGGGAGGTTGTGGAGAGGAGGGAGCTGGCCTCTTCTCCCAAGTGACAGGGGACAGGACGAGAGGGAATGGCCTCAAGCTCCGCCAGGGGAGATTTAGGCTTGACATCTGGAAAAGATTCTTCACAGAAAGGGTGGTTAGCCATTGGAACAGTCTGCCCAGGGAGGTGGTTGACTCACCGTCCCTGGAGGTGTTTAAGGTGAGGGTGGATGAGGTACTTAGGGGCATGGTTTAGGGATTGGTGGGAATGGTTGGACTCGACGATCCGGTGGGTCTCTTCCAACCTGGTTATTCTGTGATTCTGTGAAATTTTCTGTATCTGCAAAGTGCATTACCCCAGTTGTCTTCAACTTCAGGCCATCTACAAGCGAAATTGTTGTATGTGCATGACTTCAAAATTATTTACTTCCTCATAGCTTTAAGTTCATGTCATACAAAATATTTTTGTTTCACACTGGACCAGGAATGTTTTGTCAGCCCATAATCCATGGTTCTTGGAGAAATAGGAAACTTGTGTAACAGTAAATATTGGAATTCAAGTGTCTTGGATACATTAAAGGTGTGTTAACCTCACTGCTGCACATGTCACTTCAAATTGCCCCATCCCTGGAGGTGTTCAAGGCCAGGTTAGATGGGCCTTGGGGAGCCTGATCCAGTGGGAGGTGTCCCTGCCCATGGCAGGAGGTTGGAACTGGATGATCTTTAAGGTCCCTTCCAACCCAAACCATTCTATGATTCTGTGGAATTAGTAATAGACAATGCCATCATTGTATACTTAACAAGCAAGGTAGTGCAAGGTCAACTTCCATTCTTTTGTAAGTGTTCAGGCTTTTGTATTGCTGTAGTGAAAAAGCAGTTTGCTGGTAGTGTCCACGCACTCTGAACAAAATGAGAGGTGATTTAGACTGCTTTAGTTGGCCCATATGTCACTTCATTTTGTAGCAGTCTTCCAGGATTATGGTTAACCTGAGATGGATATTTTTTTACTTCAGCTGTCAATAGAAAGTTAGATTTTTCTGATGCTAAATTGAAGGCTATTTGGGGTTTCTGTTTAATAAGTTCCTACTTCTGCAGTCAAACTGAGCGCTTTTCCCTGGCTTTCTAGATTGTCTGAGTGGCAGCAATTACTTCTGTGAGAAAAGTAGCTGATCCAGTATTATTCTTCTAGTATAATAGTGTATTGTTATCAAGATATGAATCGGTTCAAGCTGAACTAAGGCCATGTTGCTGCCAAAAGAGAGGTTCCATTCTGACTGTGCACTCTTGCTCTCCTTGTGTTGGTTTGGGAAAGTGAGTGGTTACAGGATGAATTACTCGCTGTAGTAGACAGTGGGACATTTGTGGGAGGCAGGAGACGAAGTGCTCCTCCTTTATAAACTCAACGTGGTCTTAGACTACAGTCTTCAGTACAGCTTTACAGTTAAGCTTTTCCCAGGTGGTTTCGGAGGTTTACTTTAACAGGGAAATCAATATGCCTGGTTTTATTTCATTTTTCATCATTAAGAAGGCATACTTAATTAACAAATGTGGGAAACTTCGGCTAGTTCGGGGAGTCAGAGTGTGTGAACTTAACGTTGGCCTTGAACAGATGCCCATGTATCCTTGGAGAAGCAGGAAGGCGCCAAGAAGAGCCGAGTTAACAAGATTAGGAAGCTGCCAGGCCGCAGGTTGAATCACCCAATTATGAAGTTACAACTGAGCAGGGGTCATCCAATTATGAACTGTTGGTCTCTAGCTAAACCAAACGTGCAGTTTGAGAAGGGGTATAAAAAGTCTTGTAAAATCAATAAAGATGTCCTTTTGCCCACAACTTCTACGTGTCGTGGCTTACCCCCACCGCGACAAACATACATATTCACGGAGTTCAGGCTAGTTGTTTGTCATCTATCTCAAAAAGATTGCCACACTTACTTAAATGCCTAAAGACTACATAATTCTACATTAATTCTTTAACTTTATTATTGAACAAAATATTTTTTTTCCATTTCAGTGGCTTTGTTTTTCTTCGACTGATTTGTCCTGCTATCCTGAACCCAAGGATGTTTAATATCATCTCAGGTGACTATGCTTCAGAATGAATTCATACTTTATGTAGTAATAGGCATCAACATACTTTAGTGCCTAATTTAGCAAAATATGAAGTCTTTTGAACAGTGTCCAAAGGCATGTTATCCATATCAGTTGATTGACTTTATCCCTAAGGCAGTCAGCATACAGTTTTCACCCTCAAAGGTGTTTATTCCCAATGTCTTGTTTTAAAGCTAAAAAAAAAAGAAAAGGTGAATGCTAAAAAAAGTGTTTCATAAAGAAAATTGTTGTGGCTTAACCCCACTGGGCAGATAAGAATTGCACAGTCGCTTGCTCACTTCCCTCCTCACCCTCAGTGGGGTGGGGGAAGAGGAAAGGAAGAATAAAAGCAAGAGAACTTGGGGGGTCAAGATAAAAAAACCAAACAAAAATTAAATACATTTTTAATAACTGAAGGATAAATGGAACAAAACAAAACAAGTAATGCAAAGGTAATCATGCCACCTCCCATAGGTAAATGGATGCCCAGCCAGTTCCTGAGCAAAAGATGGCTAACACCAATGAAACCCCTTCTTTCCCTTTTACTGCTGAGCACAACATGATATGGTATGGAATATCTCTTTGGTTAGTTCAGGTCATCTGCCTGATTGTGTTGCCTCCCAGCCTGTTACACGTCCCCCAGTCTTTTCACTGGGGAGGCAAGAGTGACAAACAGGTGGCCTTGATGCTGTGTAAACACCATTCAGCAAAAGCTAGATCATCAGTGTGTTATCAGTAGTGTTTTGGTCAAAAAATCTGAAACGTAACACCATATGAACTGCTATGAAGAAAATTAACTCTATCCTAGCCAGGCACAGTGCAAAAGCGTTACCCTGTTTTTCGATGCTCTCTTTGTAGAGTGCATCCCTATCAGTAAATAAAACAGTGACAGGGACTATTCCTGTTTGCTAGAACAGGATTGTGAAATTACTATACTGATCTGTAGCATAGTTCTGGCTGATATCAGGTAGCATTCTCCTAAACAGTTCTTAGGCATGATTTACGTGTCGGCATGCATCACAACTGACACAGTTGTCATGGGGCTTTGTTATGGAGCTTTAACAGTGATGGCATGGATTATTACATGACAGTTGGCTTAAACACATAGAAATGTTTCTGAGCGTTTTAAGGTACAGATGTAGTTGAGGTCTTACAGATACAACAATTAGTATGTGTGTTACTGTTGTTCTAGACATAAGGTTGTATTGATGGGATTTCAGGTTCTATGTTTTGCTGTATTGCTTTGTGGTGCTCACCAAAGCCACTCTATCACTCCCCCCTCCTCAACTGGACAGGGGAGAGAAAATACAATGAAAGGCTTGTTGGATGAGATAAGGACAGGGGGATCACTCACCAATTGATGTCATGGGCAAAACAGACTTGACTCAGGGAAATGAATTTAATTATTACCAATCAAATCAGAGTAGGGTAATGAGAACGAAAAATTCACCCCTTCCTTCTTCCCAGTCTTAATGTCACTCCTGAATTTTCTACCTACTCTCCCCGAGCGGCACAGGCGGACAGGGAATGGGGGTTGTGGTCAGTTGTGGTCAGTTCATCACATGCTCCTTTCTCCTCGGGAGGAGAACTCCTCACACTCTTCCCCTTCTCCAACATGGGGTGTCTCCCACAGGAGGGAGTCCTCCACGAACTGCTCCAGCATAGGTCCTTTCCATGGGGTGCAGTCCTTCAGGAACAGACTGCTTCAGTGTGGATCCCCCACAAGGTCACAAGTTCTGCCAGCAAACCTGTTCCAGCTTGGGCTCCTCTCCATGAGGTCGCAGATTCCTTCGGGCACATCCACCTGCTCTGGCATGGAGTCCCCACAGGCTGCAGGGGAATCCCTGCAGGCTGGGGTCCCCACAAGCTGCCACACCATGGTCTTCATCGCTGGCTGCAGGGCAATCTCTGCTCTGGTGCCTGGAGCACCTCCTCCCCCTCCTTCTTCACTGACCTTGGTGTCTGCAGAGTTGTTTCTCTCACATATTCTCACTCCTCTCCCAGTTGGTGTTGCATGGCAGTTTTTTCACCCAGAGGTGCTACCACCATTGCTGATTGGCTCAGCTTTGGCCAGCAGTGGGAAGCTTCTAGCAGCTTTTCACAGAAGCCACCCTTGTAGCCCCTCGGCTACCAAAATCTTGCCACATAAACCAAATACATCTTTGTGGAAGGAAGAAAGGAAAGACATAAATTAGTGGTGGAAAACTGTAGCACCAAATTATTGAGACAACTGAAGTTTAAAAAGTTTGCATATGTTATACTTGATCTTTGTGTCATAGAATCATGGAATGCTTTGGCTTAGAAGGGACCTTAAAGATCATCCAGTTCCAACCCCCCTGCCATGTGCAGGGACACCTTCCAATGGATCAGGCTGCTCAAGGCCCCATACAACCTGTCCTTGAACATCTCTAGGGATGGGGCAGCCACAACCTCCCTGGGCAACCTGGGCCAGGGCCTCACCACTCTCATGGTGAACAATTTCTTCCTTATATCTGATCAAAATCAATCCTCTTTCAGTTTAAAACCATTGCTCGCTAGATGCCCTTGTAAAAAAGTCCCTATAAGGCCTCCCTGGAGCCTCTTCTTCTCCAGGCTGAGCAACCTGTCCTCATATGGGAGGTGTTCCATCCCTCTGATCATCTTTGTTGCCTCCTCTGGACTCGCTCCAACAGATCCAGGCCCTTCTTATATTTGGAGCCCCAGAGCTGAACACAGGGCTCCAGGTGGGGTCTCACAGGAGCAGAGTAGAGGGGGAGAATCGCCTCCCTCAACCTGCTGGTCACACTTTTGATGCAGCCCGGGACATGATTGGCCTCCTGGGCTACAAGGACACACTGCCAGCTCATGTTGAGCCTCTCATCCACCAGCACGCCCAAGTTCTTCTCTTCAGAGCTGCTCTCAATTCAGTCTCCACCCTGCATGTAATTGTGTTTGGGTTTGCCCCAACTCAAGTTCAGGACCTTGCATTTGGCCTTGTTGAACTTCATGAGGTTCATACAGCCCCACCTCTCAAGCCTGTCCACGTCCCTCTGGATGGCATCCCTTCCCTCCGCCGTGTCGACTGCTCCACACAGTTTGGTGTCATCGACAAACTTGCTGATGGTGCCCTCAATCCCACTGTCCATGTGTATGACAAAGATGTTAAACAGCACCAGTCCCAGTACTGACCCCTGAGGAACACCTCGCATCACCAGTCTCCACTTGGACATTGAGCTATTGACCATGACACTCTGAGTGTGACCATCCAGTCAATTCCTTATCCATGGAGTGGTCCATCTGTCAAATCCATATCTCTCCAATTTAGAGACCAGAATGCCTTGTGGGACAGTGTTGAATGCTTTGCACAAGTCCAGGTTGATGATGACATCAGTTGCTCTTCCCTTATCCACCAATGCTGTAGCCCCATCATAGAAGGTTGCCATCAGGCACGATTTGCCCTTGGTGAAGCCATGTTGGCTGTCCCCAATCACCACCTTATTTTCCATGCACCTCAGCAGAGTTTCCAGGAGGATCTGCTCCATGATGTTGCTGGGCACAGAGGTGAGACTGACCAGCCTGGAGTTCCCTTTTTTTTTTAAAATGGGGGTTATGTTTCCCCTTTTCCAGTCAGCGGGGACTTCACTGGGCTGCCACGTCTTCTCAAATATGATGAATAGTGGCTTAGCAACTTCATCTGCCAGTTCCCTCAGGACCTGCGGATGCATCTCATCGGGTCCCATGGACTTGTGCACCTTCAGGTTCCTTAGATGGTCTCGCACCAGACCCACTCCTACAGTGGGCGGTTCTTCGCTCTCCCAGTCCCTGCCTTTGCCTTCTGTGACTTGGGCGGTGTGGCTTGAACCCTTGCTGGTGAAGAATGAGGCAAAAAGTTGTTGAGTACCGCAGCCCTCTCCATATCCTGGGCAATCAGGTCTCCCATTTCCTTCCAGAGAGGGTCCACATTCTCCCTAGTCTTCCTTTTATCACTGACACGCCTATAGAAGCTTTTCTTGATGTCCTTGATGTCCTTGGACAGATTTCATTCTGTCAGGGCTTTAGCTTTCCTAACTTGATCCCTGGCTGCTCAGACAATCTCTCTATATTCCTTCCAGGCTACCTGCCCTTGCTTCCACCCTCTGTAGGCTTCCGCTTTGAGTGTAAGTTTGTCCAGGAGTTTCCAGCAATTCTCCTTCAAAGGGATGTACAGTGCTAAGCACTAGATGCTATGAACAACTGAGATTAGTTGCATGATTAGTGACTCAGGCTAAGCTCCAGCTATGCCTAAGAAATTGGAACTTATTTTTTAATTAATTGCAATGCTGAGCGGAGAAGGGGGCAGAAAGACGGAAGATCAAAACATACAGATAGACAGTGAAGAGTATATAGCATTCTTATGAAGCACTGTGAAATTTAGAGTTTATATAATAAACATGCCAATTATGGAACACTTAAATGATCTATAAGTGAAAAGCCAGATATGATCAAAAAGCAAACAACCCCCCCCATTTTTAACACTAATCTCTTAGTCAGTTAAAAAGACTTTTTCCAACAAGTGATTGTACTAGGAGTTTCTAGCATTTGATTTGTGCAGTAAATAGCTATACTTTCATAAAAATGCAAGCCACGATTGCATGCAATGTTTATTCTATTTTTTCCAGTACTCGTAATTTAAAGTATAATTTGCATAACAATACAGGACCTACTTATAAGGAAAAAGGTAAAAATAATTATTTTATTAGATTCTAACAACAAGTAATCTTCCTTTTAACAGAACCGTTTGATTTTTGTGAAAAGGCTTTTCACTTAATTCATAAAACTTCTGTTTACCTTAGGCTTCTGAGGAACACTTTTGCTTATTTTGTTCTGTAAGCAACTAGTACAGAAATTCAGTACAGTTCTGTTACAGCATTCAAAATATTTAATTCTGTGATAAATAACAAACTGTAGAAGAGTTTAACTTTCATTGGACTACTGGAAGTTTTAAATTAAATGACCAGTAACTCTCTACTTTGTATTCCTATCAGATTCTCCTTCCCCTACTGCTGCAAGAACATTAACGCTGGTCGCCAAGTCTGTGCAGAATTTAGCAAATTTGGTTGAATTTGGATCTAAGGTGAATATGATTCTACACAGAACAGCCTAGAACTGCATTTCCAATGCATTTTAATGTTCCTGTTTAATACAAAAAAAAAAAAAATCTGTTGTTGTTTTCTTGTGTGGCCTGAGTGTCTTCATCAGCTAGGAGACCTCGTTCCTGCAGTTTTTTCTATCCTTTTCTGTTGGAGCTCAACAGGCTATTGATTTAAACTCATAAATTTGTTCCAAAGACAACAGTGGAAGTATATGGACAATGACCAAAAAGGTAGCAGTCATACTCTAGTATTCATAGAATCATAGAATATCTCAAGTTGGACCCATAAGGATCATAAAGTCCAACTCCCTGCTCTTCGCAGGACTACCTAAAACTAAATCACATGACTAAGAGCATTGTCCAGATGTTCCTTGAACTCTGACAGGGTTGGTGCTGTGACCACTTCCCGGGGGAGCATGTTCCAGTGGCCAATCCTCTCAGTGAAGAACCTTTTCCCAATGACCAATCTGAACTTCCCCTGATGCAGCTGCATTCCATGACCTCATGTCCTCTACTGCCCACCTTGAGGAAGTTATATATTGCAATGAGATCACCCCTCAGTATTCTGTTCTCCTAGCCGAATAAGCCAAGTGACCTCAGGCGCTCTTCATAAGTCTTGCCCTTGAGGCCTTTCGTCATCTAAGTTGCCCTCCTGTGGACACACTCTAATAGTTTGATGTCCTTATATTGAGGCACCCAAAACTGCACACAGTACTCGAGGTGGGGCCCCCTCAGTGTGGAGCAGAGCAGGACAATCCCCTCCCTCGCCTGGCTGACAATGTCGTGCTAGATGCACCTCAGGACACGATTGGCTGCCAGGGCACACTGTTGACTCATGTTCAACTTGCCATCATCCCAGACCCCCTAGATCTCTTTCCCCGGGGCTGCTCTCCAGCCTCTTGTCCCCTAATTTGTACATATAACTAGTATTACCCCATCCTAGATGGAGAATGTGGCACTTATTCTTGTTAATTTTCATATGGTTGGTGATTGCCCAGGTCTCTCTGTAAGGCCTCTCTACCCTTGAGGGAGTCCATGGCTCCTCCTAGTTTAGTATTGTTGGAAAATTTACTTAACATACATTTGATTCTTGCATCCAGATAATTTTTAGAAACACTAAAGAGCACTGGCCCTAAAACTGATCCCTGCAGAACCCCACTAGTGACTGACCACCAGCCCGATGTAACCCCATTTGCTATAACCCTTTGAGCTCGACCCATCACCCAGTTGCTCACGCAAGGTATTATGGACTTGTTTAGCTGTATGCTAGACATATTATCCAGAAGGATACTATGGGAGACAGTATGAAAAGTTTTGCTAAAATCCAAAACTACCACGTCTACTGGCTTCCCTTGGTCAACTAGATAGGTGTTGGAGTTGGAAGACTGAGAGAGGAAAGGCTGGCAGCCATCCCTCCACAAAAAAACCATCTATTTGATGGTAAAATGGATTAATTTTCTTTAGGAATATCCATATCAATAAGACAACTGAGAAATGCTAGAGTAGAAAACTGTAATAAGAAAGAATCCGTTCAAGAAGGATGTATCATCTGCCTTAAACAGATGATGGGAGCCTTTTTGCACTTCCATCGACTATTTGATGTCAAAATGGGGAGACATCTTTCAGTAATATTGACCTGCCTGTACAGAACCTTTAAATACATTCCACATCCATGTTCTTTCATATACTGTATGTAATAATTCACTTTCAAATTGAGACCAATTACGACTAAACTTCCAGCCTGCATATAGAGTTTGTTTGATTTTGTTTTCCCCCTGTACACACACACTCTCTCTCTCTCTCTCTTTTTTCCTCTACTTATTCCTTAGATTGTTATTTTCTGTTGGCACAGAATTTTGAAACACCCCTTTTATTTGTATTCATTTTCATATTGCTTGACAGAATTTTGTAAATCAATGTTACAAGTTGCACTAAAAAGCCTCAGCTTTTAATAAAGTTTCTATTGCATCACTAAAAGAATGCCAGCAACAATTGATCCGCTCTGGTTCCCAAGTCGCAACATGGTTGAAAAATAAAAAATCTGTTGCCTTAAGCATAATGAAGAAAGTGGGTTCAGGCTGTCATTATAAAGCCATTTATCTGACAGTCATAACTCAGAATGTAAGCATCAATGAAAGAACAAGAAGGAGGGCACTTATGTCCTGGTGTTACCTCTGACAGTGGTTTTTCCATTATGTAGCTGCAATGAAAATAAAGAAGTCCATCTTCAATATTTCAGAAGTGTAAAATTTCATGTCACAATGCATATATAAACAATTTCGGAATCCATCTGGAATAGAAAAAAGTGTAATCTTTTGACTGGTTGTACACCAGTCAGTACAAATTCACTTGAAAATATAAAATAACTCCAGATGACACATTTGTGTTTTGCAGTGTCATTTGTCTCTGGTTACAATGTGTTCACTCCAGGTATGGCTATTAAATTGGTATTGATTTATTCTAATAAATATTTTTTAAAATGACTAGGAGCCATATATGGAGGGGGTAAATCCATTCATCAAGAGTAACAAACATCGCATGATCATGTTCTTAGATGAACTTGGGGTAAGTGGTTTAAAAAAAAATATTGGAAGCTGTATAGCAATATTGTGAATTAAAATTCTTTACAGTCCTTGTTAACTGTCTCAGAAATGCATCAGCTTCCAAACAATTTTGAATGCTTGTTATTGAAAATTTTTTCTTATGCATTTTTAGGGAACTGCAGATTGCTGATGTGTCACACAGAATTAAAACCTATCAAATGTCCTGTACAAAGATTTTGTTCATTTATTTAGTACTGCTGTAGACATGAGATCTATTTGAGCTTCTTCCTGAGGATTAGGGCTCTTGGCCAAAACCATCAATCTTTTAGAAGTATATTTTAAAACAAAAAATTCTTATGTGTGATTTGTCATATAGTTTTGTGCTGAAATTGAAAAAACTGAAGTTTTAAAAAATATTATCTTCCATTTTAGTTATATGTTACCAAATGTCTCCCCACATGAATTTCTGGTTATTATAGTTTAAAAGAAAATAATAATTGCAGTTCAGTTTGAAACTGTAACTGTTCTGTGCATGATAGCTATAACAAGAGTTAGGAGCTCATTTATGTCTATATGTATTTGTTTAAACCAAGAATTTGTTTTAAAAATGAAGATGAAAGAAATGTGCCTAGCTTCCTTAGTTGATCCATTAGAAGTGTTCCTAGAAGACGTCTTAATTGCATTATTTTATTAGTGGATTTATTGACTTGTTAGTTTTTGGGGGGGGGTGTCCATTTTTGCTACTGCTCTTGTCTGAATTAAATTAAATAAAAAATAAATCTAATGGATGGTTCCCCCTCATTTGAGGGAGGATATAATACGTATCTCTTTTCTCAGTATCTTTCTGGACAGCTCAGAGGTAGCATAGCAACATTAAACCTTTTAGTAGAACCCTCCTAGTAGAAGTAGGAATTGCTGCATATTTAGTAATCTCTCCATGTGAAATGTGTAACCATAATTAAAATGTCCTCATAAAATAGATGCTTGTGGAGAGGAGGAAATACATAATTTGTATTAGATGACATGGACAGAAGACTTAATTGTGAAGAAAAACATTGCAGTACTTGCTTGCAGTATCAAACCAGCTGTTGATGGGTCTGTAGAACTGTATTTTAAGTTCTTATATGCCTGGCTACTCACCATGCTAAATCTACTCTCCTAATTTTTGTTAAAGAATGTTCCTGAGCTTCCAGACACTACAGAGCATTCTAGAATTGACTTATCTCGTTATCTGGCAGCCTTACATGAGATGTGTATGGCACATTCAGATGAACTTCGGACACTCAGTAATGAGCGAGGTGTAATGCAGGTAAACTACAATGGTTAACAAAAGGTACAGATAGTATGCCTTGAGTTATTGCTTAATGTGGTGATTCTTTTGTAATTTTTCTGTCCAGCAGTATGAGCAATAAATGATAAGTACATTTCACCAGGAGTTTGCTAGTTGTAAAGGGAAAGAAGCGCAAAACTATGAACTAAGTATTTATACAACAAACTCAAAGATGTTTTAAAGCGGGGGGGGGGGGGGGGGTGGGGTATTGCATTTTTGCTGGTTTGTTTTAGTTTGGGGTTTTTGCCTTTTTTGTTTAGTTTCCAGGTGAAGTTTTCAGTTTCTAGAGGAAGCCTAAACTCAAGTAATTACTGTCTCCTGACAGTAATAGACCTAGTTCCTCTAATTGAGAACTAAATAACTAAATTTCATTTCCTTAGCTTTTCTACTTCATTTCTGCTTCCTGATTTATTACATTGGTAAACAAACATGGCAAACTTCTCTAGCAAACACTGTAAATGAGTGTTCTGTTCCAACTATTCAATGTCTCTACAGCTTTTATGAAAACTTCATGCACTGTCTCAAAATGCTACAAAAGTAATATACTTGCATATGGTATACTAAGTACGTTGAACTTAAAGTCATCAATTCTGCTTATTGCACAGTAATATGTTTTGGTATGCTTGAGTAGCATACTGTGCTCTGCAGGAGATAATTTAAGTAGTCTTCCCTTTTAAATGATAAAGATTAGGGGCCAGGGGCAGTTGTACTACAGAAAGTATTTTTGTTTAGAGATGATCTTCCTTAAATTTAATCAGTATCAACTTAAACTATTTATTTAATGACACATTTTTGAAGAGGCAGTTTTAAAAATAGTTTTTAATTTAACTGTTTCTAAATAACTTCTTGTTATCAGATTTCTTATTATTCTCATGGTTTAAAGATTGGGCTTCATATATCGTGACTCTTTGAAGGCCTTAACTTAAACCCAGGTAGACAATAAATCTATATTTCTTTCTCCTGGAAGCAGATGTCACTCAAATAACAATAAATTTTTGGCAGAAATGTTTTTTAAATAAGGGAATTATTAGGAAGCCGTGATTTTGCAAAAGATGAAAATATTGTTGTATTTAATCATATTTGGCAGAAGAAAGATCAAGGAATTAAAAATGAGACGATGCTTCATTATAGCTGTTCAGAACTTATCCAGTTTAATAACAACTACTACAATTTACCTCTTCAGTGGCATAGGAGGAAAAAAAATCAATCACAACAAAAGCAAAAACGATGGCTAGACTGGCACAGCAGCATAGTAGAAATTTTTCAGTATTAAATTTGTGTTGCTTTCAGATAAGGGGTATAATTTCTTTCATAGACTCATAGAATCACCAGTTTGATAAAGACCTCTGAGATCATAAAGTCCAATCACACCTATCTGCCATGAAACCATATCCTTAAGTACCTCATCTACCCATCTTTTAAACACCTCCAGGGATGGGAACTCAACCACCTCCCTGGGCAGCCTCTGCCAGTGCTAGATAACCCTTTCGGTGAAAATATTTTTCCTGATGTCCAGCCTGAACCTCCCCTGGCGCAGCTTGAGATCATTCCCTCTTGTCCTGTCCCCTGTCACTTGGGAGAAGAGGCCAGTTCCCTCCTCTCTACAATTTCCCTTTCAGGTAGTTGTAGAGAGCAATGAGGTCTCCCCTCAGCCTCCTCTTCTCCAGGCTAAACAACCCAAGTTCCCTCAGCCGCTCCTCGTAAGACTTGTTCTCCACCCCCTTCACCAGCTCTGTTGCCCTTCTCTGGACATGCTCCAGCCCCTCAGTGTCTTACCTGTAGCGAGGGACTCAAAACTGAACACACAATTTGATGTGCGGTCTCACCAGTGCCGCGTACAGGGGCAGAATCACCTCCCTGGACCTGCTGGCCACACCGTTTCTGATACAAGCCAAGATGCCATTGGCCTTCTTGGCCACCTGGGCCACAGCAGGCTCATGGTCAGTCGCTGTCAACCAACACCCCCAGGTCTTTCTCCTCCAGGCAGCTTTCTAGCCACTCTTCCCCTAGTCTATAGCACTGCATAGGGTTGTTGTGCCCCAAGTGCAGGACCCGGCATGGTTTAGTGATTGATAGGAATGGTTGGACTCGGTGATCCAGTTGTTCTTTTCAACCTGCTGATTCTGTGATTCTATGACCAACATAGTGGCTTTCTATGATGAGGTGACCACAGCAGTGGACATGAGTAAACCAACAGATGTGATCTATCTAGACTTGTGTAAAGCATTTAACAAAGTCCCCCACAACGTCCTCTTCTCTAAATTGGAGAGATATGGATTTGATGGGTGGATGGTACGGTGGATGAGGAACTAGTTGGATGGTCGTATTCAGAGAGCAGTGGTCAATGGCTCAAATACCAGCTGGAGGTCCATGACTACTGGTGTCCCTCAGGGGTCCGTACTGGGACTGGTGCTGTCTAATATCTTCATCAATGATATAGTCAGTGAGATCGAATGCACCCTTAGCAAGTTTACAGATGACCCCAAGCTGAGTGATGTAGTTGCCACACTGGAAGGATGGGGTGTCATCCAGAGCGACCTGGACAGGCTGGAGAAGTGGGGCTGTGAGAACCTCATGAGGTTCAACAGGGCCAGATGCAAGGTCCTACACCTGGATCAGGGTAATCCCCTTTTTCCCTACATGATGGGCTTGATGTAATTGAGAGCAGCCCTGAAGAGAAAGACTTGGGGGTGCTGGTCGATGAGAAGCTCGACTTGAGCCGGCAGTGTGCACTCGCAGCCCAGAAGGCCAAGCGTGTCCTGGGCTGCATCCAAAGAAGCGTGGCCAGCAGAGCGAAGGAGGGGATTCTGTCCCTCTATTCCTCTCTTGTGAGATCTCATCTGGGGTCCTGTGTCCAGTTCTGGAATCCTCAACATAACAAGGATATGGAGCTGTTGGAACAGGTCCAGAGGAGGCTACAAAGATGATCCAAGGGCTGGAGCACCTTCCATATGAGGACAGGCTGAGAGAGTTGGGCTTGTTCAGCCTGGAGAAGAGAGGGCTACGAGGAGATCTTATAGCGACCTTCAGTACCTGAAAGCTACAAGAAAGCTGGGGAGGGACTATTCATAAAGGCTTGTGGTGATAGGACAAGGGGGAATGGGTATAAACTGGACAGGGGCAGATTTAGACTAGACATTAGGAAGAATTTCTTCACCATGAGAGTGGTGAGACACTGGAATATGTTGCCAAGGGAATTTGTGGCTGCCCCATCCCTGGAGGTGTTTAAGGCCAGGTTGGATGGGGCCTTGGGTAACCTGATCTAGCAGGAGTTGGAACTAGATGATCTTTAGGGTCCCTTCCAACCCTAACTATTCTATGATTCTGTAATGGGACTTGGAATTAGATGATCTTTAAGGTGCCTTCCAACCTGAACTATTCTATGATTCTATGATAATGGTTCAGGATCACCCTGTTGTAGTTGATCGCAGTTCTACTGTAATGAAAAAATTACTGACTCCCAACAGTGTGTTAGCAATACAATTTCTCATTCTGCTTTATGTGTATGTTCAGTTGCATTTGATTTAGTTTAATGACCAGGTTTTCAGAAAGTTAAAAGGGGGCAGTTCTGCTTGTACAGAAGTGAATTGTATTGTCAACTATTATTTGTAACCCCTTTTTTTTCATTTTCTTGGGCCAGTTCTGCACTTTCACATGAGGAAAATACCCATGAATTGATTTTTGGTTTACAGATTGTTTTTAACAGATAGAGAACTCTCATTTTGAAACTCTCAGGTTAAGTTGGCAAGGCTTAATGGGTCTCCATGGGTGCGGATAAATTTAATATTGCTGGTTTACTGTTGTCTTTTGAAGTAATGTCTTAGTGACTAGGGAATTGGAGCTGGGGGCAGGGTTAGGGTTAAATATGTTTTAAACTACCTAATTCTAAGTCTGGTAGGTTAATGTTGAAGATGCTTCTCAAGCATGATGGGTTCTGATTTTTTTCTTGTTGTTAATATAGGGTTGTACTGGGTTGTTTTTTTTTCTACAGCATGTTCTTAAGAAGCTGTTGGCTGTTACAGAACTGCTTCAACAAAAACAAAATCAGTATTCAGTGTCTAATAACATCAGGTAGCAGCCCTCTACCTGAATTCTGCATGGATCCAGCATGTCTAACGTGGCAACTCACACAAGTATAACTTTTTTTTGCTCTTGCCAAAAATAGCACACACTGTCACATTCCCAGTGATCTGTGAACTATGCAAAAAGAAAACAAAATTCTGTTAGTGAATAATTGTACCGGCAGCTTTTTTAACTATCTGTGCAGGATATTTGCACTTTTTCCACTTGGAACCAGTTTTTACAGCCTCTGAGACTTGGTGTACTGTTTACCTTCTGCAAAGAAAATGCTGTGACTGTCTTGAACTTTGAAAATTACTTTCAATGCCTGCAATTGCCAAAATTTTTCTGTCTTGTTGAAGAAGAATTATCAACTGACAAGGAAAGAAATGCGTTGCTTTGACAGCTACATGTAACTGGATAACATTTCTTACTGTAATTCCTGACTGGTTACAATTATTATGACTTTGATTGTTTTGACCACTTGAACTTGTATTTACACTTTCCAGTTTTTGATGATTATGGTAAGAACAATCTTTCCTGTATACTTTGCATACCATGTTGTTTCTCTTGCTGGAGTTGTGTCAAAAGAATATGCAGAAGCGATTGTCAGCTTTATTCTTTAATGTGCCACTGATTCTATAGAATTCTTCCATCAAGGACTGTGTATCCATACATGTAAATCAAAATGCTTTTGTAAGATGTTTACAACAGTAAATAATTAGAATTCAGTAGAATTATTATCACTGTATCAGACATGCATGCATCTATTAAACCATTTTATAAAATATGTATTGGTTGGTCTTGTGTGTAATGTAAGGCTACCGTGGATATTATTTTTAAACCTGAAAAATAAGTTTTTTAAATAATCAAGCTGCCGATAGACTCTTTATGGAAACTGGCTAACTTTAGGTGCAAGTAATAAAACACTGTAAAAATTAAATTTTGATAACTGATATGGTTGGCTATTTATCTACCATGTATAAAATGCATTGATAAAAATGAGCGTAGGTAAATCTCACTTGTGTTTAGGTAGGTGTATTAAATAATTGACACCACTACTTATTTCCTAAAACAGTGTGTGAAAATTAATGCTATAGTTGACCTCCCACCTGCAGCTTAAGCACCACACAGCTACTTGCTCACTCCCTCCCCACAAAGCAGGCCAGGGAAGACAATAGGAAGAGCAAGAAGCAAGAAAACTCAGGAATAGAGAAAGGAAGGATGAACAAAAGAAAAACTGAATAAGTGATGCAAAGGCAATCACTCACCACCTCCCAGAAGCAAACTGTTTTCCAGCCAGTTCGTGAACAACAGCTACCTTCCCTCCCCAAAATAGAACTTTCCTTCCAGTTTTAGTGATGAGCATGACATTATGTGGAATGGAATATCCCTTTGGCCAGTTCAGATCAGCTGTCTCAGCTGTGTCCCCTCCACACTTCTTGCTCACTCTCCAGCCTACTCCCTGTTGGGGCAGAGTAGGAAAAACAGAAAGCCTGGACACACTGCTAACACTGCTCAGCAATAGCCAAAACACTGATGTATTGTCAAGATTGTTATAGTCACAAAACCAAAAAACAGCACCATATGGGCTGCTATGAAGAAAGTTAACTCCATTCCAGCCAAAACCAGTACAATGAAATACTTCGACTTAGCTTTTGACAGAATGCGACTACTTGTAGTTGTGGGGGTTTTTTTAAATTATACTCAGTAGTCCTCATATACATTAGTCACAGTAATCTAATCTGAGATTACAGCTGCAGGATCAGCAGTTGCAGCAACAGGTTAAGTCACACAACTATGATTATGTTCCATACTGTAGATGCTGCAGTGTCTTTTTAACTGTATATTTGAGAAGAATGTTGGGAATGCTGAAAATGTTATAAGCAAGATTTTTTTCTTTCACTTAGTTCAATGACAAGCTTGGGAAGAAGGCAGCACATCCTGCTCTAAAGCACTTAAAGTTCTACTAGCCTTAAGGTTCTAGTAACATTCTATAAATCTCAAAGAGTTGCAGCCACTGTCCAAGCGGAGGCTGGTGATGAGTGGTGTTCCTTGGGGGTCAGTATTGGAACTAGTGCTCTTTAACAACTTTGTCACACGCATGGCCAGTGGGATTGAGTGCACCATCAGCAGGTTTGCTGATGACAACAATCTGTGGAGCAGTTGACATGTTGGAGGGAAGGGATGTCATCCAGAGGGACCTGGACAGGCTTGAGAGGTGGGACTGTGCAAACCTTATGGAGTTCAACAAGGCCAAGTGCAAGATTCTGCACCTGGGTCAGGGAAATCCCAAGGAGAAATACAGGCTGAGCAGAGAATGAGTTGAGAGCAGCCCTGAAGAGAAGAACTTAGGGGTAACTGGTGGATGAGAAGCTCAACATGAGCCAGCAATGTGCACTTGCAGCCCAGAAAGCCAAATGTATCCTGGGCTGCATCAGAGGTGTGGCCAGAAGGGTAAGGGAGGTGGTTCTACCCCTCTAATGTGCTCTTTTGAGACCTCACCTGAAGCCCTGTGTTCAGTTCTGGAGTTCTCAGCACAGGAAGGACCTGGATCTGTTGGAGTGAGTCCAGAGGAGGCCACAAAGATGTTCTGAGGGCTCAAGCACCTCCCATATAAGGACAGGCTGAGAGAGTTGGGGTTGTTCAGCCTGGAGAAGAGAAGGCTGTGGGAAGACCTTAGAGCAGTTTCCATTACTGAAAGAGGCTCCAGGAAAGCTGGGGAGGGGCTCTTGATCAAGGAGTGCAGGGATAGGACAAGGGGGGATGGTTTTAAGCCAAAAGAGGGGAGATGGAGATGAGATCTTAAGAAGAAATGTTTTGCTGTGATGGTGGGGAGGCCCTGCCCCCAGGTTGCCCAGAGAAGCAGTGGCTGCCCCATCCCTGAAGGGATTCAAGGCCAGGTTGGATAGGGCTTGGAGGATCCAGATCCAGTGGAAGGTGTCCCTGCTCATCACAGGGGGGTTTGAACTGGATGGGCTTTGAGGTCCCTTCCAATCCAAACCATTCTATGATTCTGTTATTCCTTAACCTTAAGCACTGCCCTCTGGGATAAAGGAGCTGAACAGAGCTGGCAGCTCTTCCAAGAGGTCTCAATTCCCACACGCAGGGAACATGGCAAGGCAGGAGACTGACATGGATCAGCAAGGACCTCCTGGTCAAACTAAAGTGTAAGAAGGAAATGTACCAGCAGTAGAAGCAGGGATGTATATCCTGGAAAGAATATAGGAATGCTACCCGGATGTGTAGGGATGTGATCAGGAAAGCTAAGGGACGGATGGAGCTGAACTTGGCAAGAGATGCAAAGAACAATAATAAGGGACTCTCAAATGCCTGAACATCAAGACTGGGACTAGGGGCATGAAGACCTTTTTGTAGAAGATCAGTTTCAAGACCACCTGAGGAACCAAACATGCACATGTCCATGGGACCTGACAAGATGCATCCCAGGGTGTTGTCCCTCAGTCAAGGTATAGGTTTATGCCGAGTGTGTGGGGGCCAATGAGCACACAGAGTCAAGAGCCACCTTCTAACGTATTAATCCAGTTCTGTACCAAAGGGGGTGTCAGGCAATAGTCCCCAAATCTATCACATCCTGAAGCGTGTGGAAGACAACTTCCTCACACAACTGGTGAAAGAGCTGACAAGGGAAGGCGCCCTCCTGGACGTGCTGTTTGTGAACAGAGAAGGCCTTGTGGGGGATGTAACGGTTGGAGGACGACTAGGGCAAAGCGATCATGAGATGGTAGAAATCTCAGTTCTAGATGAGGTGGGGAGGGGGATTAGCAGAACAGTAATCTTAAACTTGCAGAGGGCAAACTTTGGACTGTTCAGAAGGCTGGTTGATAAAGTCCCATGGGAGACAGTCCTTAAGGGCAAGCGAGCCCACGAGGGCTGGGAGCTATTCAAAAAGGAAATCCTGGCAGCTCAGGAGCAAGCTGTCCCCATGTTCTGGAAAAGGAGCAAGAGGGGGAAAAAATAGCTTGGTCGAGTAGGGAGATCTTGAGAGACATCAAAAAGAAGAGGAATGCCTATGAACTTCGGAAGAAGGGACAGGCGTCTTGGGTGGACTACAGGAGGGAAGTGAGATCGTTCAGAGGAAAAATCAGGAGGGCTAAGGCCCAACTAGAGCTCAGACAGGCCAATTCGGTGAAAGATAATAAAAAATCTTTCTGTAAATACGTTAACAGTAAAAGGAGGACCAGGGAGAGTATCCAGTCTTTAATGGATGCAAAGGGAACAACTGCGGCAAAGGATGAGGACAAGGATGAGGTACTTTAATGCCTTCTTTGCCTCAGTCTTTAATGGTAAGGAAGGTTATTCCCTGTGTGTACAAACCCAGGAGTTAGAGGAGCAGAACAAAGCTCCCATGATCCAAGAGGAAGGAGTAGGAGACTTGCTTGGCCAATTAGATATTCACAAGTCTATGGGGCCAGATGGGATCCACCCAAGGGTATTGAGGGAGCTGGCGGACGTGCTTGCCAAACCCCTTTCCATCATCTTCCAGCAATCCTGGCTGACTGGGGAAGTTCCACTGGGCTGGAGGTTGGCTTGCCCCTGTACTCGGCACTGGTGAGACCGCACCTCAAATACTGTGTTCAGTTCTGGGCCCTTCACTACAAGAAGGATGTTGAAGCTCTGGAGCGTGTCCAGAGAAGAGCAACAAAGCTGGTGAAGGGGCTGGAGAACAAGTCTTATGAGGAGCGACTGAGAGAGCTGGGGTTGTTTAGCCTGGAGAAGAGGAGGCTGAGGGGAGACCTTATTGCTCTCTACAACCACCTGAAAGGAGGTTGTAGAGAGGAGGATGCTGACCTCTTCTCCCAAGTGACAGGGGACAGGACAAGGGGGAATGGCCTCAAACTCCACATGGGGAGGTTCAGACTAGATATCAGAAAGAAATTTTTCACAGAAAGACTCATTGGGCACTGGCAGAGGCTACCCAGGGAGGTGGTTGAGTCACCATCCCTGGAGGTGTTTAAAGGACTGGTAGACTAGGTGCTCAGAGACATGGTTTAATGGCAGATAGGAATGGTTGGACTCGATGATCCAAGAGCTATTTTCCAACCTGGTGATTCTATGATTCTCCTGGGAGACGTTTTGAAGCATATGGAAGACAGGGAGAAGATTAGAGACAGCCAACACAGCTTCACCAAGGGCAAATCATGCCTGCCTAATCTGATAGCCTTCTACAATGGAGCAACTGCATCAGTGGACCAGGAAGGAGTTATGGATGTCATTTATCTGTGTTGCATAAGAGCGTGCACTGCTCCGAACATCTTGATAGCAACCAGTAAAGGACTAACATTTATTTCTGTTAAATATAATAGTAGAAATTGTACTAAGTAAAAGATCAAATCACTCATTATCTGATTTAAGGAACGTCTTGGACATCTGGAATGAAGAAGGACATACTAAATCAGACTAATATTTCCAGCAGTGACTCCAATATGAAGTTACATATCATGTGGAACGTTGTACATATTTTTATCTGTGGGATATGCAGAGAGGAGCAGTGTATGCTTTCTCTTTTTTTTTTAATACACACAAATATATTCACCAGTTGATGTATCTCTTTCTCCTGCTGTCGCAATTTAAGATAGGATACAGAACATGAGAGACTTCAAAGGGAAAGTTTACCAATCTGCTTAACCCTTTCACTGACAATCTCACAAAACCAAAATCATAGAATAGAATCATAGAATCACCAGGTTGGAAAAGACCCATCGGATCATCGAGTCCAACCATTCCTATCAATCAGTAAACCATGCCCCTCAGCACCTCGTCCACCCGTCCTTTAAACACCTCCAGGGAAGGTGACTCAACCACATCCCTGGGCAGCCTGTTCCCGTGCCCAGTGACCCTTTCTGTGAAAAATTTTTTCCTAACGTCCAGCCTAAACCTCCCCTGGAGGAGTGTGAGCCATTCCCTCTCGTCCTGTCCCCTGTCACTTGGGAGAAGAGGCCAGCGTCCTCCTCTCCACAACCTCCTTTCAGGCAGTTGTAGAGAGCAATGAGGTCTCCCCTCAGCCTCCTCTTCTCCAGGCTAAACAACCCCAGCTCTCTCAGCCGTTCCTCATAAGGCCCGTGATTCTGTGATTCTGTCATTCCACTGTTGTGCGTATACAAGGGCAAGCGGCCGATGCCTTGGCATACCCGCGATATCAGCAGCAAGCACAGAGCAAGCAGCCAATGCTCTCATGCTTTCTAGCTTATTGAGACCTTGGAATCTTTACCAGACCCGTGAGATAATAAGAAAAGAATGCACTAGACGGAAAACATGAAGATAAGGGGCACATCAGTAGCAAATAGTCGTTGCACTTTATCACTGTAGCTGTGGGATATTTACAAGGGGAAATTCACTGGGGTAGCTGCTAACCGGGTAGCACTATATAAGGCTTCACTTGCACACAATAAAGTGATCTCATTTGGCACCTTAAAATGGGGTCAGTGCCTCAATCACTACAAATGGCGCCCAACTTGTAAGGGACCCACAATCCTGAGGGCAAACCCTGATATTCAGGGGAAGGATCGCTGAGGAGCAGCAATCATAGCGAAGCTTGGTTGAACGAATTAAGGCCAGTGAGGAGCACTGAAGCAGTCTGGACGATAACACTTGAAAGATAATAAAAAATCTTTCTATAAATATATTAACAATATAAGGAGGACTAGGGAGAATATACAGTCCTTATTGGATGCAGAAGGAAGAAGGGTGACAGGGGATGAGGAAAAGCCTGAGGTACTTAATGACTTCTGTGCCTCAGTCTTTAATAGTAGGGAAAGTTGTTCCCTCTGTGTACAAACCCAGGAGCTAGAGGAGCAGAATGAGGCTCCCATGATCCAAGAGGAGGCTATTAGAGCTTGCTTGCCCAGCTAGACAACCACAAGTCTATGGGGCCAGATGGGATCCATCCAAGAGTACGGAAGGAGCTGGCAGATGTTCATGCCAAACCCCTTTCCATCATCTTCCAGCAGTCCTGGCTGACTGGGGAAGTTCCACTGGACTGGAGGCTGCCTGATGTTGTGCCCATCTACAAGAAGGGTCGCAAGGACAATCCAGGGAACCACAGGCCTGTCAGTCTGACCTCAGTGCTAGGGAAAGTCATGGAACAGGTGATCTTGAGTGCTATCATGAAGCACATGCAAGAGAACCGGGTGATCAGGCCCAGAAAACACGGGTTCGCAAAAGGCAGGTCTTGCCAAACAAACCTGATCGCCTTCTATGACAAGGTGATCTGCCTACTGGATGAGGGAAAGGCTGTGGATGTATCTTCTTGGACTTCAGTAAAGCCTTTGACACTGTTTCTCACAGCACTGAGCTTAGGAAACTGTCAGCCTCTGGCCTGGACAGGCGCACACTCTCCTGGGTGGAAAACTGGTTGGCTGGCTGGGCCCAGAGAGTGGTGGGAAATGGAGTTAACTCCAGCTGGAGTCCAGTTACAAGTGGGGTTCCCTAGGGCTCAGTGCTGGGTCCAGCCCTGTTCAATGTCTTTATCAATGACCTGGATGAAGGCATTGAGTACACCCTTAGCAAGTTTGCGGATGACAATAAGCTATGTGGAAGTGTGGATCTGCTGGAGGGTCGGGAGGCTCCAAAGGGATCTGAACAGGTTGGACCACTGGGCAGAGACCAATGGCATGAGGTTTAACAAGGCCAAATGCCAGGTCGTGCTCTTGGGGTTTAGTATTTGACAGGAATGTTTGGAGTCAATGATCCGATGGGTCTTTTTGAACCTGGTGATTCTAAGAGTCTATGAAAGAAGGTGAGCAACTGAGAATGGGTACATAATGTGATCTTCCATGTCTGTGGAAGAGCGGTCTACACTTAATATCTTGACATCAATTTTGAAGAAACAGGAGATTAAGTATGATGAGCAATGACTCAGGACTTTGTTGAAATGGATACAGGGTTGGGATCCAGTTTTAAGTGTGATTCGTACATGTGATATAGAAATCTGGGACGCCGCGGGTGTTAAATTGTGGGATGTGGCTACCAGGGACGACCCTGTGGCGCTAAGCCTATTATCTACCTTGCGGTTAGTGTTCGAATCCTTAAAACACTCAAGATTGGACAAAGATTTAGCCAAAGTATGAAAGACACAGGGGGCCACTGATATTCCCTGTTCTAAATCGAATGCAGGACCATCAGTGATTGCCGACAACCCCTTTGATCTGGGTCCGTCAGACACTGAGAAGGAGCCTGATTTATTTCCACCCCATCCCTCAGGCAGACAGGCGCAGCGGCGGCAGAGGGAGGCTGAAGTGTTGCAAGCTTTTCCTGTGATTTGTTCGCAGGGCTCCAGTCGATTTAGTCATGAAGCAATAAAGGAGATTCAAAAAGCTGCAAAACAGAAAAGACTAACTGCTGTGCCCCCGTCGCAGTTCCTGCTGCAGCGGCCGGCCGGCCGCCCGGAGCGCAGCTTGGAACACGTTTTCTGTAACCCAGGCAGTTTCAACATTACAGAAGGGACTGCAACAGATCATAATAAGAAAAGACCCGATTAAATGACGTTGGTAGCAGTTCAAGAATCAAGCCCATTTAAATAATGCGATTTTACAACAGGCGCGGATTTTTGCTTATCAAGCACTTATAAAGATACCGGATGTCAGAAAGCTGAAACAGGCATTTGTAAATGTCAAACCCGTATATGGCATTTATAGACAGACTGAAGGATGCGCTCAACAAGCAGGGAGACAATCAAGCAGCTAAAGAGGCCTTAATTTTGCAATTAGTGGTAGAAAATCCTAATGACGAAAGTAGAAAGATATTGCACGGTCTGAAAAATCCTACAATAGTAGATATGATTGAGGCATGCCAGCAGGTGGGGTCATTCGCCTATCAAACACAGCTCATGGCTGCAGCCCCACCAATAAACTGGGACAGAAAGATGCTCTGTTATAGACAGGACCATCAGTACCTGCCTTCTTGACTAAATAGGAAAAGCTCTGAAGCTTTTTCCCAGTCCTCGAACAATCATGTCTGATTCGTTTATAACAGATAATTTTTACAGCCCTGCTTTTCAACTATTTTATCCTTCACTGCAGAAAACCTCTGAATTGTCACTAGCAAAACTGCAATTAAGGTGGCAAAGCCCAATTCTACTGGTAATGCTGGCCATGATACATTTTCTCACTCTGTGTATTAAGAAGAGCACTGCACGATTCTACTGATCACAGCACTGTGAGAAGCTACAGATTGAACAATGCACATAGCAATGGAATATGAATCATCCATGGGTCACCCACATTGCTCAGGGCCTGTTGATCAGGGTCTGTAACTTCAGTTGGATAGGTTGTGTGAACCACATCAAGTTGAACAAGGCCAAGTTCAAAGACCATCATCTGGGTCAAGGCAATCCTAAGCACAAATACAGGATGCATGGAGAATGAATTGAGAGAAGCCCTAAAGAGAAGGACTTGGTTGTGCTAGTGGATGAGAAGCTAAATATGAGCCAGCAATGTGCCCTTGCAGCACAGAAAGTCAAACATATCCTCAGCTGCATCAGAAGTGTCAAGGGAGGGAGGGGATTTTGCCTCTCTACTCTGCTCTCATGAGACCCCACCTGGAGCCTTGCATTCAGTTATGGAGTCCCCAGCACAGGAATGACATGGGTCTGTTAGAACAAGTCCAGAGTAGGCCATGAAGATGATCAGAGGACTAGGGCACCTCCCATATGAGGACAGGCTGAGACAGTTGAGGTTGTTTAGCCTAGAGACGAGCAGTTTCTGGGGAGACCTTAGAGCAGCTTCCAGTACTGAAAGGGTCTCCAGGAAAGCTGAGGAGGGGGTCTTTATCAGGGAGTGCAGGGATATGATGAGGGGGAATGGTTTTCAGCTGAAAGAGGGGAGATGGAGATGAGATCTTAGGAAGAAATGTTTTCCTGTGAAGGTGGGGAGGCAGTGACACAGGTTGCTCAGAGAAGTGGTGACTGCCCCATCCCTGGAGGTGTTCAAGGCCACGTTGGATGAGGCTTTGAGCAACCTGATCCAGTGGGAGGTGTCCCTGCCCATGGCAGGGAGGTTGGAACTGGATGGGCTTTAAGGTCCCTTCTTATCCAAACCATTCTATGATTTCATGATTCTATCAGTGTTCGATTTAAAAGCTGAAGGTGACATGGCAGATAAAACATTCTTCATAACAGTTTTAGGTCAATCCCAACGTATTTGATCTTTGGAATGGGAGGATTAGCATAGGTAGCCCAGATGTGACCGAGAACAAGCAGCCTGTTTATTCATTTCAGCAACAAGGGAACAGCAACCCTTGCCGATCATTCGATTCCCACGTAGTTACCCAAGGGTGATTCATCTGGACTCTGGTTTATCTACACTAGGACTGCATAGACTCTGTACACATCTATGTAACTGCCGAAATTTGAACTAATAAACTCTGCTAAGTGTGAGCTGACTCTGCAGAGCCAGATCAAATCTTCCTGCTTGTGTAACCAAGGGTTGGAGTACTGAAATGGTTCTGCATGTGCCTGATGTCTCTAGGAGCCTTCTGGGTATTTCTGCACAGGTGCTAGAAGAGCTTGTGGACTTAAGAGTAGGCAAAAATAAGAGAGAGGATCACTGTGACATTCTTAATGCTTGTGCTAAGAAATATTAGTAATTATCAAGTTTCAAAAAGGCTTCATAAGTTTGCAAAGGGAACAAATTCAGAACCAAAGACCACATCCAGTTCTAGATAATGAAGATGCTTATGCTAAAATTGTAAACCTCATGAATAATAATGAAACTAAACTTGAAATGAAATGTTTGCACTGAATTTCAGTTTCTTTAACTTTTAGGATTTCCACATAAATATTTTCAATTATTTTCAGTGGACATTATCTCAAATATTCTGAAATGTAGAGGCTTTGATTCACATGTTATTTGAAAAACTTAAGTAATGTGCTATAAAGGCATTATTTTTATTTTAATGCTCTTGAAATAACTGTTGAAATTCTTTGGATTTTTGGCTTTTCACATAACTTTTGTTGCAATAACTTAAAAGAAAATAATTTAAACTTGTCCTGTGTTTCCTTTCCTATATTTGCCTTAGGTTTGTTAAATCTGATTGCTGTTTCATGTCCTTTTATCTACTACAATACACTTGCAGTGGAGGACTTGTGTGGATGAGTAGCTAGCTCTGGAGTCCAGAGACTTTTGCCCTATTTTCCCTGACTCAAAATATAGCCCATATCTCAGTGGCTTTGAGAGTCCAGGAAGTAGATGGCTGTGCCTTTGCACTATACTCGCTGTCCGATCAGGGCCTGATGATTAATATTTACTGAGCCATGATGACCACTGTGAAGTTAATTGGTGAGTTAAGGTCTAGATCACAGTTCTTGACAAGAAAATCTTCTTTAAAAATAAGTAAGGTCCTGTACTTCTGTCATATACATTCCTCCTCTCTGCCAGTGTTCACAGTGAGGCAGGAAACAAGCATGCTACTTGCCTGAGGCTGGTTTTACTGCTAAGCACTATTTCCATAGACTTTCCATTCTTGTCCCTTTCATTGCAAATTCTCCTCAGGCACTGTGTTCTTTTTACCTGTCCCTGTGTTTTTCATTCCTCTATTCCCTATGTATTCCTTTGTTCTGCTCTGCCTCCTCATTTTTTCATTGCTGACTGCTTTCCCTTTGAAAATTTTCTTCCTGAGATTATTCTCAAAGCCAAGATAGTTACGTGAACACTATCAGGTCCTTCCCTTTTACCGTGTGTCACTTCATTTGCTTTCACGGCTGTGTGTTCAAGTGCTCTGTGATCAATTCTTTTGTTTTCTTCTTTTCCTTTACAGATGGTGATTGCCTGCCCTCCTTCTGTGCCTGTCTTGTATCTGCTTTCTCCTCTGACATCAGTTTCTTGCTTTATTTAACTATTTTTTCATCTGGGTGACTTCAGCCTCCAGTTCAGTCTCCAACCACCTGATGTCTTTTTCTTTGAATGGAATCTGCCATATTCTTGGGTGAAGATATGTCAAAAACTGGTTGGCCATCAGAGATAAAGGTAGTGGAGCTCTGGATGAATCATTAATTAGAAGCATCTTGAGGTTCTTGTATGTTTGTGTACATTAATAAGAAATGTGTTTCAGTGTTCAGTCTGTTAAAATAATTGAAAATGCCTGGATCTTTGTGTTCCCTATGAAGCTTTGTAAATAATAGTACTTACATATGCACTATGCTTCAATAACATACTTCCTTTCAGGTCTGAAATGTGTTATGCACAATTGAGGCCCAAAACATTTTGGGAAGACAGGGAATTATGTAAAGGCATAAGCCAACATCCCTAAATCAGACTGAAGGGAATGAAGGAACTAGATTCTCATCTCTCTCTGAAAATGTGGCCTTGAGTATGACAAGCAGGACACACACAAGTGTAGTATTCTTTAAAAACACTGACCTGTGTGACATGTACAAGAACATGCAGGAAGTTGTTGATGGGGCAGGGAACAGCATCCTATTAGTCCTGTGTCAGTCCCATGTGTAGCCCTGGGTGGTGAGAGGAAGTGGCCATCAATTTTGAGATTTATAAAAGCAGTTATTTTAAACATGGTTATCAGGTATGATGTTGGAGGTGTTGGTTCCAAACTTCTGTGTCTTTGCTTTGTGGTGCAAGGAAAAGCCTTGTCTAAGCTGTGAAGAGCACCGTGTGCTGCTGTGTACCTCTGTGGCTGAACCCATTCCAAGTAGAAGCAAGATTTGACTGTGGTTTCTTAACTGACATTATATACACTTCTTTGCATTTACAGTACGTAAAACCAGACTGGCTGGACTTATCACTTAGGGTCAACTTCACTGTCAGCAAAAGGTAATTTATGCAGTTTTAAGAAAGCATCTGAATTTGAACAGCGAGGCATTTCTCGTTGAACTTGACATGAACCCACTGACATATAAGTAGATTCTTTGCTGTTTAGCAAGTTGTCAAAGAGACCACCTCCCCAAATGCAGCCACGTTTTACTTTTTTGCTAGAAAAGGCTTTTAAGATGCTTGTTGGCTCTTAAACATGCATTAAACCATCCATAGAATGTAAAATAAACACTCAGTTCAGCATCTCTCGGAAAACAGATTATAAAATGTGTTGGCAAATAGCTCTTAAATTGGTCTCCCTAGTATGTGTAAATGGATGTCTACTGCAGGACAGGCTAGAAGTCACTTTGCTTCCTTTGTCTTTATTTTCATGCTGTGCTTCTCTGCTCTTTTACTGAAAGGTAGTTAACTTTGGATATTGCTAATATTCAAAATGAGAATAAAAAGCTAACAGGAAATTGTTAAACAGTTTTAGAGGAATGTCAAGACTCTACAAGCAGCTTTGATCTCTTTCTTTTTCAGATTGCATGTTAACCTCTGTGCTGTGCTTCAGAGGAAGTGGGAATGATAATATCTCTGCTTAGGAAGATAAAGTAAACTTTAGCAGGAACATTCTGTGATTGCTCGGCCTTGTAGTTTGATTATCTTATGGTGACAGCTAGCATGGGGAGCAGAAAGGCTGCAGGAATGATCTTAAAACATTTAGTCTGTGTTTGTCATTGCCCTTTGATGATTGTTTCTTTAATATGTAATTGATTTTCAGCCCTTGGAAAATTTGCTTAATATGAACTGACAGTTCAGCTTTGCAGAGTAATCAACCTGCATCATTCCTGCCTCTGGGTTTTCTGGTATTTTTAGCTGGATCTGCAAATCCAGATCAACTCTGTCCAGCCCACTGTATGCTTTAGCATAGAGAGAAATTACATATTACTCAAGGAGTTATTGTAAAGTGGTGTGTCTGGCTCCTCACCTTGCAGTGATCAGTTGCAAGCTAGTCTGGAAGGGTTAGTCTATTCTGACAGTATAGGAGAAGGATGTGCCACCCAGCAAAGGCTATAGTGAGGGGACTGGATCGTGCTTTGTGCTTAGCACTCTGTTGTAAAACACCGGGTCCCTCTGGATGGCATCTCTTCCCTCCAGTGTGTCAACTGTACCACCCAGATTGGTTTCATCAGCAAACTTGCTGAGGGTGACTGTCCATGCCTGTGACAAAGGTGTTAACACCTTCCAACCCCTGAGGAATGCTATTCGTCACCAGTCTCCACTTGGACTGTTTTGCGGTGAAATGGTGATTTGTAAATGGTGGGATGGAACATCAACTATAATGTGTTAGAAACAAAATAACCACTAAGATAACTATAAGGACCCTTATCTTCTTGTCTGTCCCCAGAGTCGTTGAGATTGACCACTCAGATATGGCCATACCTTAATGACTCTGAGCTGATCTGATTTCATTCCCCCTGGATATGCAATGAGGTTCCAGGGATAAAGTACACTTGTCATTTTGGGGAAAAAATATGAATTTGAAAACAATTCTGTGCATAAATTTTCTGTGAAATCCCTGCTTGGCAGAAGCACTCTGAGGACAAATCCCAAGTCTTCTCCAGTGCTGAATAAAAGTGTAGTTGCCTTAATGGTTAAATTAAACTGTTAAGCATAAGTTTCTTTGTTTCAGCGGAATCAAACTCTATAACTCAATTAAGGGTTAGAAAGTAGGTATGTGTTGTTTATTCGCCAGCAAGGTGCAAGGGGGTAATCCACTTAACTCACACACTATTTCATTTAACAACAGCTACTTATAGTGTAAAGACATGCACATTCATAAATGCCTACTACATATTTATGATCTTTCCCTGCTTCATATTATAATTAGTTCTAGAAGGATATTTCTGGTCTTGCGCTTGCGAGGTGCCTTCTGGTAGTTGTGGGCTGGGGTCTCAAGGATGAAGAAAGACGTCTTCCTCACTGTGAACTTTAGTAATCTTGTTCCTTGCGCATGCTCCCTGGGTCTTCCCAACCCCAAGGCCATTCTTGACCAGTTTGAATTGCTTCAGGCAGCAAGTTTTGCTCCTTATCAGGAGCTGGCACTCATATTATCAGGAGCTTCTATGCTGGGCTATGCCAGGCTTGTCCTTGAGCTGAATAGTTGCTAAAAACTTAAAGCTAAAAAATTGTTATTCTATTCAACCTTAAATGATAAAGCTTAAATATCATCGATTGATTGTTAATCTCCCTACCCCCTAGCCCCCCATCAGGACAGTGAGTCATTAACCATAGCTCTTTGATACTCCAGTAGTAGATGAGATCCAGGAATGAATCTGACTGAGCCCTTCATCCTGTGAGAGGATACAGACAGACATGTCTATGCAGAGTCTGAAGGCAGACAGTGAGGTCTTACAGACACACATTCACCCACACTGCTGCTTCCAGAGTAGCATTAGGGCCACAAAGGTTAGCAGATGACCTCAGTTAATTGTCTGAACTGATAGAAGACCGGATAGTAAAACAAAAGGAAAGTGATAAAAGTTACAGTTAAATATAATTGAAAGTATTTTTTTTTTAACTTTTAAGAAACAGGGCTTTCAACTTGCTCATTCAGCGTCCCTTAAAAATTCTCTGTTTGACTAGGGACATCTCAAGTGCATTAAAACCTGTCCTGGAAAGGAAGTGCCTCATGCTGTAACAGTGATGAAATGGTGTGACATAGTGATCTCCAAAGACTTCTATAGTCTCACAGGGATGCAACAGTACAGTGACACAGCGTGGAGTTCTTTGGCTTTGGGACTTGCTGGTTTGCCTCAGTAGGGATGTCAATGCATAGAAGTGCCATGGAACATGCAAGGTGTCACTGGGAGGTTGATGACATACCTCAATGCAGGGACAGAGCAATGCAACATGATATAACCACACAGCAAGCAGTGCCAAGGAGGGTCTGTGCTGGACCGCAGGGCATCCTGGAGGGAAACAAGCTGGGCTATGCATGGTGATGCAATGTACGGTGGTGCTGGGAATGGTGACGTTTGTAGACTAATGAAATCTGTTAATTACAAAGAGTGATGAAATGTTTGTATACAAAGCTCATATACTGTGAGGGAATCTCCTGCTTGTTAAAGTAATACCAAAAGGAAGCACTTTGCTAATGTTTAGATCAGGTTGACATTATTTCAGAGTTAATTGTACTAGAGTAAAAATAATGACCATCAGAAAATTTCTGAGATAAGTAATTGGGGAAATAAGAAAGACAAGATGGAAGGGATTTGAAATAAACAAATATCTTGGCTCTGTGTGCTAGACTAGCTTATTGCACACCAGGTACCAGACTCTGTTTGAAAGACAACAATGTCATTATGGGTCTGGTGTCACATTAGTGACACTGTGTCACCCACTCAGAGCAGGAGCTGAGGGCGGCAGAGCCAGAGCAAGGCCGCAGAGCGACTCTCCCTCGTGTGAACCGCTATCTCTCTGCAGTAAGAGGCACTGCAATGATGCTGTTCGGGGAAGGGACGTTACGGCGTCGGTGGTGACGCCACAACAACGCTATCATACGGAAGCACTGCACTGCCCTGCTACAATGCCCGCTCAGGACAGATCCTTACTTGCCGGTGCCTGTCACCTACCTTGACTGACATAGTGGCTGCCGCAGCAGCTCTCTGCCAACGGCCACTCCACACGACAGCCCCATACCCTCCTGGCCAGCCACCAGCTAGAAGTTGATAGCGGCGACGCGCCGGCACTGAGTATTCCTTTCCTCCTTCCTCTCCCGAAGTGCCCCTGGCCGTAAGGTGGAACCCACGGGGAACTGAACAACTGTGACCGGGAATTATTGCAAGAGGTCCCTGCCCTCTTCATGCATACACAAATTTAGGGTGGGGTGGTGGAAGCCGGATCCGGAAGTGGCGCGGCTGAGTCACTTCGGCGACGAGTGGCGGCAGCGATGAGGCAGCACCTATGATGGACGGCAGTGGGAGTGGCGTCGTTGTTGTCTTTCGGCGTTTGAGAAGTCCCCTTGTGTTTGCTCTTTCTTCTCGCCTCGCCTCGCCTCGCCTCGCCTCGCCTCGCCTCGCCTCGCCTCGCCTCGCCTCGCCTCGCCTCGCCTCGCCTCGCCTCGCCTCGCCTCGCCTCGCCTCGCCTCGCCTCGCCTCGCCTCGCCTCGCCTCGCCTCGCCTCGCCTCGCCTCGCCTCGCCTCGCCTCGCCTCGCCTCGCCTCGCCTCGCCTCGCCTCGCCTCGCCTCGCCTCGCCTCGCCTCGCCTCGCCTCGCCTCGCCTCGCCTCGCCTCGCCTCGCCTCGCCTCGCCTCGCCTCGCCTCGCCTCGCCTCGCCTCGCCTCGCCTCGCCTCCACCATAATGATGGAGGAGATAGACCGGTTCCAGGTGCCCGATGTTCGCTCTGAGTTGCAGCTGCTGGTGAGGGGCGAGTGGGGCTGCGTTGTCCCTAGGAGCCGCCGTCCTACCAGGGGGTGAGGGTAGCGGCCGCAGCGCTGAGGTCGGGCTCGCGCGCCGCAATTATTACGTAACGGCCGTCCCCTCAGCGCCCCTGCTGGGCCCTGGGACCGTGCCCAGAGGCGGATGCTTTGTCATCTCGGGGCGTCCGTGGGCACGACTATCCGCCCGGCCATTTCTCGTGGCATCTCCGTGGGTGCTGTCGGTAGCAACGGTAGAAGCCGCCCGCGGGGAGGGTGGAGGCAAGCGAATGGCAGTGTTCCTGCCTCGGTTGAAACGTCGCTTCTTCAAATGTAACGGGGTCCTGGAGCGCCCCGGCCTGGCTGGCGCATAGGGCAGATGTTTTCCGATGCCTCGGCCGGTGGGCTCTAGCATTGGAGAAGAGAGAAGAGAGTACCCCGGGCGGGTGGAAAAGTGGCAGTAAGACAGAGAAGCCCGCCCGAGGAAGGACGTGCAAAAGCATCTGAGCAATTTAAGCCACAGGGTACTGGTGAGGTTTTGATTGACTCTTACAATATACGTAAGATCTGGGGGAAGAATTAGACAGTGTTTGTGCCTAGTCTGGTCTGAGGGGTGCTCCCCAGGGATGGGATGTCTACATGGGATGGGTGTTAAATATGTCTGTCTGGTGTGAGTTATGGTATGAAACTGCAGATTGCTCTCTGTGGCTGATTTTATACCCATTGCCCTTAGTGCAAAACTGCCATTAAATACCTGTGTGAAAAATCCAGGTGTTTTACAAAGAAATCTCTGGCAAATCACAATGTTGCTCATATAAAATTCTTTACATGAAAAAACCCAATCTGTGAGGGGGAGGGGGGGGAGTCCCCATGCTAGGGCAGGTTTTTTTCCATTTCAGGATGTTTTTTCACTTCCTAGACGCAACTATACTCTGTTAATGAGCTCTGAGGTAATTGACATAATTGTTACACAAATACATGAGACCCTGGGGAATCTTGCCAGAGAAGGAAATACACAGGCTCGTGGAACTCTGTGGCCACATAAATGGGTGGATATAGTGGTCCTGAGCTTTTGGTAGCTTCTGAAATGACACTTAGGAAGGCAGGCCAGCAGACTGGCAGCCATGGGAGATGCTAGATTGTCACCAAGTACTCCAAGACTTCTTAGGAACGTGTAGCTGCTTTGCTTTGATGCTGCAGGCTTGCTTGTGTGTGCTGTACTCTAGCCACATTCTGCAGAACACTTGAACATGTTCGTATATTTATGTTTCCCATCTGGGAAAGGTTCCCTTGAGTGTTCCTCTCTGCTTACTCTAGTCTGCCTCACTCACTGTTTGAAGGTGCATTGTTATGTCTAACCTGGGACCTGTTGAAATACAATTCACCTTGGCATTGAAGTGAAAGCTGGATAATGGGCTGACTCACTCAAGATGTTGATTACTTTTGGCATTTGGAGTACACAAATTCCATCTCAGCATCAAATTGCGTGAGATGGTAATATGAAATACTTGGAGAAGTGGAAAAAACTTTAATGAAATACTTGTACAGTTTCTTTTGCCAGCAAGTGAGAACAGGTTATTAGCAGATTTATTTTAGCACTGAAAGTACTATGGAGATTTTGGTATATCAAACAGTTCATTATTTATGTACTAATCCTTGGTTTCTTGTAATACCAAAGTGAGAATTTATGCATGCTAAACATGTTTGACTCTGATGACTGTCATAAAAAAAAAAAAAGAAATGAACAGATTATCATAGGTCCCATAGTGAAAAAACATTAGAAGCCCATAACAGTCATAATACGTAAAATAGGAATATAGAAAACTCAAATGACTGTTCTTTTCTGGACCTTTCTTCTGGGATGTGTTTATGATAGCAGCATTTAGAAATTCCTCCCTGGGCCAGGCATCGACTATGCTAGAAGACAAATTGACTACAGCAAAGGTACAGTAATCCAACAGGATAATACAGATGAAGCAAGGAAACAGCTGAAAAGTGAAGCTTTAAATGCCATTTAATTTTCTTTTCCCTTCCCACAGCTCCCTCTAATGCAGACATGCCATCAGGAGATGCACATAGCTGCAAAATTAAGTCCTTCAGCAGGAAGTTTCTCTGTTCCTGGCCTATCCAACAAACATTTCTAATTGTATTTTTAGGTAGGATGTTCAGGTTGTTTCTAAATGAAATTCCTCTACATTTTTTTTTTCTATAAAACAGGAAAAGTAAAATAAGGAAAAATACTGGCTACTTTCCAAAGGATATTGCTGCAAACGAAAAAGACACTACCAGGCTAGCATTTAGGAAAAACTTATTTCTGCATCCCAGAAACATGTAATTGGAGGGCAAGCATCAGAGTTGCAATGTCTGGTGGAAGTTTTGCTCTCAACACCCTAGTAATGTGCTTCCAGCTTGGCCTGAAATGAGGAAAATGAAGCATCATACTCAACCATTCATTCAAGTCTTGTTCTTCTTGATTATTCTGTCCAGAGTGATAGATAGATTTTCGTTGGCAATGTGACAGCCACTAATATCTGATCTGAGACTCATTAACCAACTTTATACAAAATAGACTGGACTATCAGTACCTGCCTTCTTGACTAAATAGGAAAAGCTCTGAAGCTTTTTCCCAGTCCTGGAACAATCATGTCTGGTTCTTTTGTATCAGATAATTTTTACAGCCCTGCTTTTCAACTATTTTATCCTTCACTGCAGAAAACCTCTGAATTGTCAGTAGCAATGCTGATGGTACATAAATCATCTTGATGTCCTAGGAAGCAAAGTTTTACTCTCAAGAATCACAGAATCACCAGGATGGAAGAGACCCACAGGATCATCAAGTCCAACCATTCCTTTCAATCACTAAACCATGCCCCTCAGCACCTCATCCACCCGTCCCTTAAACACCTCCAGGGAAGGTGACTCAACCACCTCCCTGAGCAGCCTATTCCAATGCCCAATGACCCTTTCCATAAAAAATTTTTTCCTGATGTCAAGCCTGAAACTCCCCTGGCGGAGCTTGAGGCCATTCGCTCTTCTCCTGTCCCCTGTCACTTGGGAGAAGAGCCCAGCTCCCTCCTCTACACAACTTCCTTTTAGGTAGTTGTAGAGAGCAATGAGGTCTCCTCTCAGCCTCCTGTTCTCCAGGCTAAACAACCCCAGCTCCCTCAGCCGCTCCTCATAAGACTTGTTCTCCAGCCCCTTCACCAGCTTCATTGCTCTTCTCTGGACTCGTTCCAGAGCCCCAACATCCTTCTTGTGTTGAGGGGCCCAGAAATGAACACAGGATTCGAGAAGCGGTCTCACCAGTGCCAAGTACAGAGGGAGAATAACCTCCGTGGACCTGCTGGCCACACCATTTCTGATACAAGGCAAGATGCCATCGGCCTTCTTGGCCACCTGGGCACACTGCTGGCTCATGTTCAGTCGCTGTCAACCAACACCCGCAGGTCCTTCTCCTCCAGGCAGCTTTCCAGTCAGACTTCTCCTAGTCTGTAGCACTGCTTAGGGTTGTTGTGCCCCAAGTGCAGGACCCAGCATTTGGCCTTGTTAAACCTCCTGCTATTGGTCTCAGCCTAGCGGTCCAGCCTGTTCAGATCCCTTTGCAGAGCCTCCCTACCATCCAGCAGATCCAAATTTCCACCCAGCTTGGTGTCATCTGCAAACTTGCTAAGGGCGCACTCGATGCCTTCATCTAGGTCATTGATAAAGACATTGAACAGAGCTGGACCCACCACTGAGCCCTGAGGAACTCCACTTGTAACTGGCCTCCAGGTAGTTCAAGAGCAAGTATTCATTTAAAAACTGGGTCAAATCCTCAATTTGTGACTGTAGAAATCCCTCAGGAAAAAATGTGACCATCTCTCATGTTCAGATCCAAGGCCTGCCCTGACTAATCAAGTAGGAGATGTAGTGATGCTACCACATCTGCTGCTCTGCCAGCCAGTATGAGGCTCCTCACTATAGCCTTTGCTGGGTGGCACATCCTTCTCCTATACTGTCAGAATAGACTAACCCTTCCAGACTAGCTTGCAACTGATCACTGCAAGGTGAGGAGCCAGACACACCACTTTACAATAACTCCTTGAATAATATGTAATTTCTCCCTATGCTTAAAGCATACGGTGGGCTGGACAGAGTTGATCTGGATTTGCAGATCCAGCTAAAAATACCAGAATACCCAGAGGCAGGAATGATGCAAGTTGATTACTCTGCAAAGCTGAACTGTCAATTTATATTAAGCAAATTTTTCAAGTCTGAAAATCATAGAATCACCAATTTGGAAAAGACCCAATGGATCATGGAGTCCAACCATTCCCATCAAACACTAAACCATGCCCCTCAGCACCTCGTCCACCCGTCCCTTAAACACCTCCAGGGAAGGTGACTCAGCCACCTCCCTGAGCTGCCTGTTCCAGTACCCAATGACCCTTTCCATAAAAAAATTTTTTTCCTGATGTCAAGCCTGAACCTCCCCTGGCAGAACTTGAGGCCATTCCCTCTTGTCCTGTCCCCTGTCACTTGGGAGAAGAGGCCAGCTCCCTCCTCTCCACAACCTCTTTTCAGGTAGTTGTAGAGAGCAATGAGGTCTTCCCTCAGCCTCCTATTCTCCAGGCTAAACAACCCCAGCTCTCTCGGCCACTCCTCATATCAATTACATATTAAAGAAACACTCATCAAAGGGCAATGACAAATACAGACTAAATGTTTTAAGATCATTCCTGCGGCCTTTCTGCTCCCCATGCTAGCTGTTACCATAAGACAATCAGACTACAAGGCTGAGTGTGGGCATAAAGATTATAGCGTTGCGTGTGTGCTGGGGCAAGCAGCCGATGCCTTGGTGTACCTGCAATATTAGCAGCAAGCAGGGAGCAAAACAGCTGATGTTCTCATGCTTGCTAGCTTGTTGAGACCTTAGAGTCTTTATTAAGACCCATGGATTAGTAGGAAGGAATGCACTAGGCAGAAAACATGAAGATAAGGGGCACATCTGTGGAAAACAGGGGGTTGCACTCTGTCGCTGTCCTGTGGGATTCTCACAGGTGGAAATTCACTGGATAGCTGTTAGTGGATACAGAGGCACTATATAAGGTTTGCACCCTCTCAATGAAGTTGATCTCGCTTGTTGCCTCATCAGCGGGGTCCGTGCCTTAATCACTACAGCCGAGCAATCACAGAATGCTCCTGCTAAGTTTACTTTATTTTCCTGAGCAGAGACATTATCATTCCCACTTCCTCTGAAGCACAGCACAGAGGTTAACTGTCTGTCAGAGGATAGGAAGATATATTATGCAGCTGTGATAGTAAGTTTAGGAAGTAGATTTCCTTCTCTTCAGCAGCAAAGAATTAGAAAATTTTCACAAAGGTATTTAGCACTTATGTTAAAAGAATACTCTGAATCCATACTTAAGGGTTTCAGTTGATTTTTAACTAATGGAGTTTATAGTGAAACCTTGTGTATGTGAGGGGCTGTTGCTGTGACTGGATGTGTGGGATTCTTCCTGGAAATGCTGGTATCTGGCTCATAAGTGGAGCAGACCAAATCTGGTACAGCATGGATTTGTCTGCTTTGTAGCTCCTGGCCTGTATCTTGCAAGTAGGGACTGGATGCTTGTAAGAATCCTTGCAGTTCAGAAGCTGGCTGAGGTTTATCACAGTAGTTTGCTTGGGTGATGCAGTTCTGCCCAATACTGCTACTTTGTTCTATTACCGTTTGTCACTTCCCTCTCCCACCTCATCCCACACTTTCACATACAGAATAACCATAGCATCTTGGGATTTTTTTCCTCTTCCCTTTCCAGTGTAAAAGCTCTTAGTTCCATATGGTCTCAGGGGCAGATGGGTCATTGGATGTTGAAGGGCAAAGGAGTCTGACAGTGTTTTCCCCATCCAAAGGGCTGAGGTAAAAGGTTTTTTTGCAACCTGAGAGCTGTTTTGAAACGTGATCCCCTGCTGAAAGCAAATAGAGAAGAGAAGGTTGCTTGCCGAATCTGAAGTGTATACTCTATAAGAAATGTTTTCTCATCCTGTTTAGGCTGGAGGATGTCCTAGGAGAGCACTGTACCTTCTGAGTCTGACCAATAACTGGCAGTGTGAGAAGGGTCCTGAAGTGAGGTTTGTGAAGCTAGTCTTCTCTCAAAATCCATAAACTGTTCTTGACCAGCATGCATACTTTTGAATGTCTTGTTCATCTGCATAGATAGTGTCATCCTGGCTTTCGATATCTTCATGCTGAACTTCAGGATAACTGTCAGAGATCTGCCTAAAAACCTTCTGACAGGCAGGCCTGATGATATTCTACTGTTCCAAATTAAAAGATGGGTACGGCTGTTAAATGCTGAAGGGAAGCCATTCTCAGCCAGTAGTCTGAAGCCTTTCTGAGCCCTTCAGCCTCCAAACTTGCCACTGATACTGGCACTATTGATCAACTGTTTGAAATCCTCCTGAGTGTGTCTCTTTAGCATACGCCAAGCACTGGCTGGTGTATGATGTCAAACTGACAGATGACAGTGTTGGATCACATGCTGCTCTTGTACACTGATGCAGGCAGTTTCTGTTCTTAGCACAAAAAGGAAGTAGAGTAAAAGTGCTTTTGTCAACTTGGCACCAGTACAATGTTTCCTAAGAAAAAGTACCTGTCAAAGTGCAGCAGCTTCAGAGGAGTTTTGTCGCAAACTCCTGAGACTTTGGCTTGCTTTCTGAAAGTGGCAAGTGTAACACAGTATTTAGTTTTCCAATTCTCTGCCTGTGTAAAAAGTGGGAGCTCTTTCTGGAGAAATTGGGTTAATGGTTCTTATCTCATTTTGAAGTATTGTGGTCAAACTGATTCCTTGCAGATGTTTGCTAGTGTCACGTTTTAGCCCTGGCTTGACCAATTTTGGCAGCTTAAACCAAGCAGTTTGGCTCCTGTTTTACAACAGAGTGCTAAGCACAAAGCACGGTCAGCATAAAAGACCCAAACTCTTGAATACCTCGTGAAATCCAGTTTTACTTAACTTATTACAACAAGAAAGGTAACAAATGATTAGTAGTGATCAACAATAAGTTAACAGTAACAGCTTTCAAGACAATGTGTCTAATCGTTACCACAAGAGAATAACTACAGTGATTAAGAAAGTTGCATCACCAGTTGTCCTAGCATCATCATCCAGATCCACAGTTGCCGTGGGAGCCCCTTTTGCAGTGAAGATTTGGAGACCCTGTTGTGGATGACTGGAGGGGTCATACACAGTGTGTCCACTCGTGGGTGGGATCTTCAATGATCACTCCAAAGGGTCCAGCTCTTATATTGTTACATAAACAACTTGTATCATTCTAAAAGCATAGAGTTTCTGGCCCCAGTTCCTCACTGCCCGACCCCCCACCCCGCTCCCTCCTGGAGCATGGCCAAGGCCCCAGGAGAGGAGATAAGGAAAGAGCTGAATACCCCTTACCTATAAGCTAAGGGGCTGTTGAGGTGGAGCACCCCTGAACAGCTCCTTTTTATGCAGCCCAGGACACCGTTGGCCATCTTGGCTGCAAGCGTACATTGCCGACTCATGTCGAGCTTCTCATCAACCAGCATCTCCAAGTCCTTCTCTGCAGGGCAGCTCTCAATCACATCATCCCCCATCGTGTGCTGAAATTAGGATTGCCCCGACCCAGGTGTAGGACCTTGCACTTGGCCCTGTTGAACCTCATGAGGTTCACACAGCCCCACTTCTCCAGCCTGTCCAGGTCCCTCTGGATGACATCCCGTCCTTCCGATGTAGCAACTGCACCACTCAGCTTGGTGTCATCTGCAAACTTGCTGAGGGTGCACTCAATCTCACTGTCTATATCATTGATGAAGATATTAAACAGCACCGGTCCCAGTATGGACCCCTGAGGGATACCACTAGTCATGGATCTCCATCTGGACTTCAAGCCATTGACCACTAACTACTCTCTGGATATGACCCTCCAACCAGTTTCTTATCCACCATACCGTCCACCCATCAAATCCATATCTCTCCAATTTAGAGAGAAGGATGTTGTGGGGGACCGTGTCTAAGGCTTTACAGAAGTCCAGATAGGTCACATCCATTGGTTTTCCTGTGTCCACTGCTGTGGTTACCCCATAACAGAAAGCCACTAAGTTGGTCATACAGGATTTGCCCTTGGTGAAGCCACGCTGGCTGCCATTAATCACCTCCCTGTCCTCCATGTGCTTTAGCAGAGCTTCTAGGAGGATCTGTTCCATGATCTTCCCAGGCACAGAGGTGAGGCTGACGGGTTGGTAGTTCCTGGAGTTGTCTTTTCTACCCTTTTTAAAGATAGGCACAAGGGACTTCTCCTGACTGCCATGACTTTTCAAATATTATGGAGCACATTGGCAACCACATCTGCCAGTTCCCTCAGGACTCTGGGATGCATCTCATCAGATCCCATAGAATTGTAAATGTTCAAGTTCTTCAGGTGGTCATGAACCTGATCCTCCTTTACAGTGGGAGGGGCTTTATCCCCCTGGTCACCATCTTGTTGTCCCATAATCCAGGAGGGGTGTGGAGAGCAGTTATTGGTGAAGACTGAGTTAAGTACCTCAGCCTTCTCCTCCTCTGTTGATACGAGGTCACCATTTCCAACCATCAGTGGGGGTACATTCTCTTTGACCTTCCTCTTTTTGTTGACGTACCTGTAGAAGCCCTTCTTGTTAGTCTTTACTTCCATTGCCAAGTTTAGCTCCAGCTGTGCCTTGGCCTTCCTGACTTCATCTCTACATAACTGAGCATCGTCCCTATACACATCCCATGTTCCCTGTCCCTGCTTGCACTGCCTGTGCGGTTCCCTCTTCCTCTTTAGTTTAACCAGCAGGTCTCGGCTCAGCCATGCCGGTCTATTCCCTTCCCGGACTGATTTTCTACATCTGGGGACTGAGCACTCTTGCGCTTTATGGAAAGCATCCTTGAATATTTTCCAGCTCGGTTCTGCTCCCTTGTCCCGGAGGACCATGTCCCGGGGATCCTACCAAGTAATTCCTTGAAGAGCTGGAAGTCTGCTTTCCTGAAATTTAGGGTCCTGACTATACTCTTCACCTGTCCTATATCCCTCTGAACCTTGAACTCCACCATTGCCTGATCACTGCAGACCAGGCTACCCCCGATCCTTATATCACTGATGAGCTCACTTGTATTGGTGACCATCAGTTCCAGTATTGCATCTCCTCAGGTGGGGGTCTCTATCAGTTGGACTAAGAAATTATCTTCAATGCACTTGAGGGGTCTCCTGGATTGCCTACAGCTTGCCGTGATACTTTTCCAGCATATGTTGGGGTGTTTTTTTGGCGACATCCAGCAGCAAGACGGTGAGTCTTGTGGCGGGATGGCCATTTGAGGCAGTGGGGCACTTCCCAGAGCCAGGGAAAACCCAGGTGGTCCCAGCAGCTACCGCAGGAGATTTAAATGCTCCCTAGGGAGCACCCTGACCCGGAGCACAGTGAGCAGGAGCATGGCAAACAGATGCGGGGTGTGTTAGTGTAACAGGGCAGTTTGAGGGGCAGTTTGAGTGAGCAGGGAGGCAAAGAGAAGGACTGGAGGCCGGCCAGAAGGGATTGAGGACTATGGTGGCCACCCGGCATAAAATTAAAGCCTCTCCGGGTACTGCAGCAGCCAGGACGGATGCAGCCACCCAGACAGAGCCTCAGTGGGCACATGCAGCTACTCAGACCCTGGGCTGCAGGCAGTGCCCCCCTCCCACACCGACTCACATCTCTGGCACTGGCTTCACTTGTGGAAGCTGTGCTCTGGTGGGGGAACTCCTCCGCTTGGTGGCAGAGCTGAGGGAGGAAGTAACTAGACTAAGGACTATCAGGGAGTGTGAGAGGGAGATAGATCAGTGGAGCAGCGCCCTCTCACAAACTCAGCAGGCTGCCAGAGTTAGCACAGCTGTGAACAAATCATCTACCAACTCTAAGTTTGAGAGGAAAAAAAGATGGGAAATGGCAGCAAGTTCCTTCCCGGTGGAGAAAGCCTATTGTCCCCGTTCAGACAACAAACCCCCAGATTCCTTTGCAGAATAAATACGAAGCACTGCAAGTGTAATCCATCCCCACAGATGAAGAGGATTGCTCCCACAGACTAGAAACATTCCCTAGGCTGCGCCATCCTAAAATGACCATCAAAACATCCTCTGAGAAAAAGAAGAGTGATTGTCTTGGGGGATTCCCTTCATAAAGGGAACAGAGAGACCTATCTGCAGACCAGACTCACAGGGAGGTCTGCTGCCTGCCTGGGGCCTCAGTGAAGGACATCACTAGAAAACTTCCTTCCCTGGTGAAACCCACAGATTATTACGCTCTATTAGTGTTCCAAATTGGCAACAATGACACACAGAGGAGGAAGCTGCAGGCAATTAAGAGGGACTTCAGGGCTCTGGGGAAAATGATGAAGGGCTCTGGGGCACAAGTAGAGTTTACCTCCATTCCAACAATAAAGAATGAAGAGCAAGAGGTCAAAAAGAATCACTTGATTAATACGTGGCTCTGAACTTGGTGTGAGGAGAGAGGCTTTGGGTTCTTTGATCATGGACTGGCCCACACACCTCCAGGCTTCACTACTAGGGATGGGGCACGCTTGACTACTAGGGGGACTAAAGTCCTCAACTAAAAATGTAGCTAGGCTCATAAATAGAGCTTTAAACTAGATGTGAAGGGAGAGGGGGATGAGACCAAGCTAGTCAGGAGTGAGCCCGGAAGTGAGACTCCAGTGCCTGAGAGATGGTGTGCTGGCAGGACTGCCAGTATGTCACTGACGAAACGGAGGGAAGCAAGCAGCCGACTCAATATGAGTGATAAAGCAAGCTTCAACTTTATTGTGCCATGCAACTTCATTTATACTATTTTCTTAAATACTTGTCATAATATGATTGGTTTCTTACAGCTACTTGTTTCATCTCTATTGGTCAAATACTATGTAATGGCTATCTATGTGCAGTTTCACAAGCTCTCGGGTACGCCTTGTTTCCTCTCTTCTATCGCCAACTTTCCCACAGTTGTTTATCTAACTGTCCAAGGTTGGTATGCCCCTGTGCTTCTCCCTTTATCAGCATGATTTACAGTTTATGCTACGGCACAGCTCTTGCACAGAGCCGTGCCCCTGCTCTGCAAGCCATTCTCCAACAATTCCCCCTTTTTCTTTTTGGACCAGCATAGCTTGCATAACTAATCGATCTGTGGCCTTAGCCACCATATTCTGTAGACACGATGTTAGACATGGGATTATTGATAGGATCAAAATTACAACAATCAAAATTACACATCCATATTTCAACAATGTTCCCAACCACCCGTCGATCCCCAGTGAACTTAACCATACATCCAAAGGATTTTCCCATTGCTGTAATTTTCTTATGTTATCTGTCAATTGTTGTAACTTGCTGTGGATGGACTGGGACCGATCAGTTAGATTAAAACAACACATTCCTGCAAATTCCTCACAGCCGTACCCATGTGCTACCATTAACTCCTCTAGACTTCTTCAAAGCTGAAAGAAAAAAAAACTTAGAAAGGAAGGAGAGTGCGGGGGGAAGAACTCACACACACACAGCTGCAAGGTCAGGCAGTTTTTGTATGTTTTGCTAGGTATTTTAAACTTTTTACTTCTGAAGCCTTTCATTCCAAAGATTCCCCAGGTAAATCTACCTGTTTGCCGGCTTAGTGGACGTTTGAGATCGAAAGGTCCCAGAGATATATTTTCAAGATTAATCATAACCGATTGGTAAGTCTCACAAATGTTTGAAGTACTTCAAACGCGCGCACACACACACACACACACACACACTTCTCAGCTAGCTGAATACATTCATACAATGTTGGTTATCACTATTAGATCCACAATTTTTCCATGCTATGAATATTTAAACTACACATGGTACCGAGAACAGAAAAAACACTTAAAATATGTACATTCATTATCAATGAGGCTTATATCAATTGTCTAACAAATCTTTTACTTATGGTAATACTTTTTGTTTGTTTGTTTTGTTTTGTAGTTTTTGTGTTGATAGAATTACAGACTGGTCAGTTGAGCTAAAGCCTCAATTTCCCTCTATATCATTTCCCTTGCTTGAATCATTCCAGTAGAGTTTGCATCAATGACCCCAGATAAAACAAAGAATCTCAACTGAATTATCGATAATCATACTAATTACAAGGCAGTAAAGCCAACCCCAATTGTCCTTTTCCATTTCCTGTTATTGCGTGAAGTGCAGATGATTGCAGCACTACTACGATGGTGGTGATCACGTCTATCTCGGTGCTGCCTCTGGTTCTTGCTCTGAGGTGAGAGCTGCTAGAGTCACAAGTTGATCAGCACGCGCATTGCCTTCACCTAAACCTCCAGTCCATTGATGACTTCTGATGTGTATTATGCAATAGGGTTGAGATCGTTGTTTTATCGCAGATTGTAGTTGCATTGAATCTGTTATGATGTTTAATTTTCATGCATCCACTGGGCGCATGTCCAAACAACTGCAGCTAATTCTAGAGTCTGTAAAGAGTCTCCTGGCTCTGTGGATAAAAGATGATGATGCCACTGATTTTCGGTAAACCAAGTTGCTGCTGCCCTTCGTGATCTTCTTCTGGCATCTGTATAAACTGTAACAGCATTAGAGAGTGGCGTCTCACTTTTCTTGGGTTTTAGCAACCAGTCGTGGTTGCCAAGCCATTTTAGTATAGGCATTTTCAGTGACTCTACTTTAAGTTCTACAGCCTCAGATAACAAACTTAGCTGTAAAGCTGTTGAATTCCTCAACCACCATTCTAAGTCTTCTCTTCGTATTGGTAGATATATAACAGACGGTTCTCGACCCAAAATTTGTAAAATTCGTGTCCTTCCTTTCTGAATTAATTCTGCCAAACTGTCCATCTTTGTTCTGATAGTAGTTTTTGGTTGCATACTCGTAAATATCCATTCTAAGACTCTCACCCCTGTCTCCCCCTTTTTCTTTTTATGTTGCGTCAAGGCACCAGTAAAATGCAAGCGGCCTTGTAAGATGGTAAGATCAATTGGGAGTGTGGGGTCTATACGGTCCATGACGCGGTCTGCTATTACTGTACTTAAATATTGAAGCATGTCTTGTTGTGCCTGAGTCAGTTTCACTTTCTGTGCAGGATCAGTCCCTTTTAGAAGAGGGCGTAGAATGTCAAGTTCGTCATTTGTGATTCCTGCCACCGGGCGGAGCCACTGAAGGTCTCCCATTAGTTTCTGCACATCATTTAAAGTATGGATCCGTACATTAATAGTCAACTTTTATGGGCTGATCTGAGATTGAGTAATGTCCCATCCCAAGTATTTCCATACAGGGGACCGTTGAATTTTCTCTGCTGCAATAATAAGATGATGTTGCTGCAATTGCTGTTGTAGAAACCTTTCTTGTTGAGTAGAGAAGGGCTGCTGTTGTGCTAATAAAATATCGTCCATATAATGGTAGATTATTGTTCCAGGCCATGCTTGTTGAACAGGTTTCAATGCCATATCTATGAACAATTGGCAAAGCGTAGGACTATTTTTCATCCCTTGAGGTAAAACAGTCCATTCAAAACGCTGATCAGGTCCTTCTCTATTTATAGCAGGCAATGTAAATGCAAAACGTTGGGTATCGTCTGGGTGTAACTGAATCGTAAAGAAACAGTCCTTCAAATCTATGATTAATAGATGTCATTCTGTTGGAAGCATGGCTGGGTTTGGCAGTCCTGGTTGTAACGCCTCCCATTGGTTGCATCTGATTATTCACAGCTCTCAAATCGTGAAGCAGTCGATACTCTGTTGTGCCAACTGTTCCAAAGGAATTAATTGCGCAATGCGACCTCCCTTAGGCATATGAATTGGTGGAAAATTTGTTTGTACCACAATAGCAATTTCTTTGGTATAATCTTTGTCTATTAGTCCTGGTAGGATAAAAAGTCCCTTGAGGCCGCTGGAGGATCAGCCTATTAGTAATGCTCCATAAGATTGTCCATTTATCATCAATGGACCTTTAATCCCAGAGGCAATCTTTTGTGGTCGATTATCGATGAGTGTAGTATCTACTGCTGTTGCCAGGTCCAGTCCGAGGCTGCCCCTGGTTGCCGGTTGCAAAATGCTGGCTGGTTGAAGCTGGGCAGAGGTGTCTGCGATACTGGGGCGGCTGCAGTCATGTAAGCCACTGGGCTGCTATTGGCGTCTGCGCGCTGCGGCCCTTGGCGCTCCGCTTCCCGTTTCCCGGCCTCCGGCAAGCTGCAGTACTATGATTGTTCGTTTGGCAATTCTGGCACCACACCTGCTGCTCCCGACATTGATGGTGCGTGTGTCCATTACGTCCACATCGAAAACACTTATACTCTCGTCGATTCGGGCCTGTCTGCTGCATCTTTGTCAAAGGTTGCAATGGAGCAAGGGCAGCAAATGCCTGGGTTTGTGCAGTTACTAAATCTTGCCCTACCTTTTGGATTGCTTCAACTAGCAAGGCTTGAAAACTACAGGACACGCTATATCTATTACCGACTCTATTGCACTAATATCTTTTGAGTCTAGAATACTTTTCACTATTTCTGACTAGGCTTCCCGCCGCTCTCGCGCCACAGACCCCCCCCATCACTCTCTGGCTCGGGAACCGACTCATTATTAAGTAAGGGGGGCAGGGGTGGCTCCGGCGGCGGGGCCGACGGCAGATGACCCTCAGTTCCCGGAATATCCTCAGGAGCATTGCTGTGGGGTGGGGGTGAGCTGACTGTGGGCACGGCAGGAGGTGGGGGAGGAGGACAAGCCGAATTCCTATTCTCCTGTTGTAACAGCTCATTATACACTACACGCCACAGCTTCCCTAACTTCTTCACGACCTTATCATCTTCTAAGACTGCCTCCCATAACTTATCTCCTAACTTTCTCCATTCCTCTTCCTCAAACATTTGTTCTGGGTCTTTAAAAAAGCCCTTAGCCTTTGCTACAGCTAATAAAGCCGCCAGGTCCTTTAACGGACCCACCCCCCCCTTTTCTAGAAAACGTTTTAATAAATCAAATGCTACCTCTTTTTCCATTGCGAGCTTGACTTTGTGTGCAGCCTTTTAAACCCTGGGTAGCATTCAGACGGATGGCGGATTCGCTCTTCTTTGTACCGAATCCAGGCACGGGCTGAACGACGCTGCCTGCAGCAAGTCCAACCTTCTGCCCCCTGGACGCTGCTTTCCAGTGCTTCTCTGTCCTCCGTCGTCCGGTGAGGAACAAGGCGAGGGTCCCTGTTCCGGGCACCACTTTGACGAAACGGAGGGAAGCAAGCAGCCGACTCAATATGAGTGATAAAGCAAGCTTCAACTTTATTGGGCCGTGCAACTTCATTTATACTATTTTCTTAAATACTTGTCATAATATGATTGGTTTCTTACAGCTACTCGTTTCATCTCTATTGGTCAAATACTATGTAATGGCTATCTATGTGCAGTTTCACAAGCTCTCGGGTACGCCTTGTTTCCTCTCTTCTATCGCCAACTTTCCCACAGTTGTTTATCTAACTGTCCAAGGTTGGTATGCCCCTGTGCTTCTCCCTTTATCAGCATGATTTACAGTTTATGCTACGGCACAGCTCTTGCACAGAGCCGTGCCCCTGCTCTGCAAGCCGTTCTCCAACATGTCACCACAGAGCAAGTAGGGGCAAGTACATCTGGGGACGGTAAGGATGAAACTGGCATTGAGGGGTTAGATATTCCAAGGACCAGTCAATTGGGAATGACTTCTATTCCCTTTATGAGAGCTGAGGGTTCACCAGCCCAGCTGAAGTGCATTTACACCAATGCACGCAGCATGGGCAATAAGCAGGAGGAGTTGGAAGCTGTTGTAGGGCAAGGAGACTACGATGTCGTTGCCATCACGGAAACATAGTGGGAAAACTTGTATAATGGAGTGCAGCTATGGTGGGGTATAAACTCTTCAGGCGGGACAGGAAGGGTAGGAGAGGAGGCGGGGTATCCCTCTATGTTAGAGAGTGCTTTGACACCCTCCAGCTCGATTATGGTGATGACGGGATTGAGTGCCTGTGGGTTAAAATCAGAGGAGCCCACAAGAAGGTAGATATTGTGATGGGAGTCTGTTACAGACCACCCAGACAAGAAGAAGCAGCTGATGAGCTCTTCTATAAACAACTGGGAGTAGTCTCAAGATCGCTACCTCTTGTCCTCACGGGAGACTTCAGTCTTCCAGATATCTGCTGGAAGTACAATATAGCAGAGAGGAAGCAGTCTAGGAAGTTCCTGGACTACATGTAAGACAACTTCCTCACACAACTGGTGAGTGGGCCGACAAGGGAAGGTGCCCTCCTGGACCTGCTGTTTGTGAACAGAGAAGGCCTTGTGGGGGATGTGACAGAGGATGCCTGGGACAAAGTGATCACGAGACAATAGGGTTTTCAGTTCTAGGTGAGGTGAATAGGGGGATTAGCAGAACAGTCACATTAAACTTACAGAGGGCAGACTTCAGACTGTTCAGAAGGCTGGTTGGCAAAGTCCCATAGGAGACAGTCCTTAAGGGCAAGGGAGCCCTCAAGGGCTGGGAGCTCTTCAGAAAGGAAATCCCAGCAGCTCAGGAGCAAGCCATCCTCATGTTACAGAAAAGGAGCAGGCGGGGGAAAAAAACAACTTGGTTGAGTAGGGAGATCTTTAGAGACATCAAAAAGAAGAGGAATGTCCATGAACTTTGGAAGAAGGGGCAGGCATCTTGAGTGGACTACAGGAGGGAAGTGAGATTGTGCAGAGAAAAAATCAGGAGGGCTAAGGCCCAACTAGAGCTCAGATTGGCCAAGTCAGTGAAAGATAATAAAAAATCCTTCTATAAATACATTAACAATAAAAGGAGGACTAGGGAGACTATTCAGTCCTTAGTGGATACAAATGGGATGAGGACAAGGCTGAGGTACTTAATGCCTTCTTTGCCTCAGCCTTTAATAGTAAGTAAAGTTGTTCCCTGTGTGTACATACCCAGGAGTCAGAGGAGCAAAACAAAGCTCCCATGATCCAAGAGGAGGGGGTTAGAGACTTAACTTGGCCAATTAGACACTCACAGGTCCATGGGGCCGGATGGGATCCACCCAAGAGTATTGAGGGACTCTTTCCATCATCTTCCAGCAGTCCTGGCTGACTGGGGAAGATCCACTTGACTGGAGGCTGCCTGATGTTGTGCCCATCTACAAGAAGGGTCGCAGGGAGGATCCAGGGAACTAGAGGCCTGTCAGTCTGACCTCAGTGCCAAGGAAAGTCATGGAACAGGTGATCTTGACTGCTATCATGAAGCATATGCAAGAGAACCGGGTGATCAGGCCCAGCCAGTACGGGTTCACGAAAGGCAGGTCTTGCCAAACTAACTTGATCACCTTCTATGATAAAGTGACCCACCTACTGGATGAGGGAAAGGCTGTGAATGTATCTTCTTGGACTTCAGTAAAGCCTTTGACACAGTTTCTCACAGCATTGTGCTTAGGAAACTGTCAGCCTCTGGCCTGGACAGGCGCACACTCTCCTGGGTGGAAAACTGGTTGGATGGCCAGGCCCAGAGAGTGGTGGGAAATAGAGTTAACTCCAGCTGACTGAACATGAGCCAGCAGTGTGCCCAGGTGACCAAGAAGGCATCTTGGCTTGTATCAGAAACGGCGTGACCAGTAGGTCCAGGGAGGTTATTCTCCCACTGTACTTGACACTGATGAGACTGCACCTCAAATCCACCAGGGGAGGTTCAGACTGGACATCAGAAAAAAATTTTTTACAGAAATGGTCATTGAGCACTGGAATAGGCTTCCCAGGGAGGTCGCCGAGTCACTATCCCTGGAGATATTTAAAAGTTCGGTGGATGAGATGCTCATGGGCATGGTTCCGACCTAGGGATTCTGTGATTCTGTGGTTGAAATCCTCGGGTAGGATGAGAGCTTGCGATCATGAAACCTCCTGTAGCTGGAGGAAGAAGACTTCATCGCTTAGTTCCCCTTGATTGGGTGTCCTATAGTATACACCAACCACAAGGTTCTGGTTGGTCCTTCTGTCCTTAATTTTAACCCACAAGCTGTCAGCGTGTTTGTGGCTACTCTTCAATGACAACTCTTCACATTCTATCCCTTTCCTGAGATAGAGAACAACACCTCCAACCCTCCTTCCTAGTCTTTCCCTTCTGAACAGCCTGTAGCCCTTGATAGCCACATTCCAGTCATGGGATTCGTTCCACCACGTTTCTGTGATGGCAACTAGATCATAGGTTTCTAGTAGCATGGTAGCTTCCAGCTCCTCCTGCTTGTTACCCAAGCTTCATGCATTTGTATAAAGGCACTTCAGCTGGGCTGCCGGTTGCATCACCTTCCCAGTGGACCCTTTATTACCTACAAGGTGTTTTAGAGAAGTATCTTCCCTAAATCTTGACCCCTGATACCTATCCTCCCACTGTTTGTTAAAGTCTAGCTTGATGTTGTCCCCATCCCCATTCATATCTAGTTTAAAGCCCTATTCGAGCCCTGCAAGCTCCTGGGCAAAGATCCTTCTCTCCCTCTGAGAAAGGTGGCTCCCATCTGAAGCCTGTAGTCCTGGTGCCATGTAGGCCATCCCATTATCAAAAACCTCAAAGTTATTCTGGTGACACCAGCCGCGGAGCCATGTATTTACTGTTTGGTTCAGCCTGAGCTGTGCTATATCACCACCCATGACTGGCAAGAGGGAAGAAAAAATCACCTGGGCAATATAGCGTATGATTTTAGTAGAGATATTACTTTAGCCATTCTTTGTAACCTGTTATTGAAACCTAATTAGTAAAAGCATGTAGTGTTTCCTCTCTAGTGCTGTCCTGTTGTTTGCTTAACGTGGTCCCCCTTACCTCTCTTCCACTCAGTTACATGACAATGAGATGCCAAATCTATGCTGTTCCTGGGTTTGTAAAACTTCCAGAAATGTTGAAGATGCATAAGATGCATTTCTATGCAGTTTTTTTGAATGTTAGAAAAGAAACAAATATGCTTTTATCCCTACCTGATAGGTTTTAACGATCATTTTAGTCAGTTGACAATATGAATTTTCAGCATGCTTATAAAATCTGCATTCTTTATTTTTGGGAAATGCTGACTGTCTCATCCTATGGAAGTTGTGCTACGTGTTAAGATCTTTGTTTTGTCTGATGCATCCCTAAAATAGGGAAAAAAAATAGAAAAGCAAGAGTAAGTAAGAAGCAAAAAAGAAAGGTTATACCTGTAGGGCTTAGAAAGAGTATGTTAATATAACATTAGGTCTGTAGTGTAGATACACCAGAAACTCATCTTTTTAGTAGGAAAAAGCCTCTAAAATGAATATACACAGGGATGACATTTTCATTGTAATGTAGCCCAGGAGTTAGACAGCTGTGTTTTTTAAATGCTTACAGTACATGAGACTTGTTATGTTGCAGTACTATAGGTTCTAAAATTGAACAAATTCAGATAGTACTGGTTTTAGTTATACAGCCTGTTCTCATGTGCTGTGGTGTTAATTTATAGCAGTAGCCTAAAAATGACCTCCCTGAATACTTCAGTTCTCTGTCATTGGGGTTGTCTTTTCCCTGCACTGTATCAGGCCTTCGATGTACAGGAGCATTTTTATTATCCTCCCAGGCTAGGGGGAAATTCCAGCACAGGCTCACAAATGGCTTTGGTGAGGTTGTGGCTGCTGTTGCTCTCTAGTGACTTGTCAGGACACGGGAGTGTGTTCTGGCTGGCACTGTCTCTGTAGGCACACTGTTTCTTCACTTCTTTGCACAAAATCTTTTATGTAGTTGTTCTGTCAGTATCTTTGGAAATCCCTTCTTGAGTGAAGAAAGGTGTTTAAAAATGTTCTACACTAGCATTTGTAGTGATGGGACAAAGGAAGCAGGTAAAACTTGGTATATTTTGAGCCAAGCTAGTTATTGGAAAGTAACTTCTTGGAGCATGTCAGAGTAGGTCTAATATCTGTTAGAGTTGAGGAGGTAAGGGGATTCAAATCCACTTTTTCTCAGTCTCCCAGTTCTGTTGAATTGCTAGCTGAGTTTCTGACTGAAATGATTATTGCTGCCTTGCTCTGAAGTAGTGTGAGATGTTTAAGATCACCATATCTTAAAATTAAAAAAAAAAAAAAAAAAATCACTGAATCTAGTAAACCCACTCTGATGCTCATAGTGGTCTTGAAACTGAGAGACTGTCAAACAAACAAAATGCACAAGAACCATAATGGTGATGTTCATTTATTCAGAAAACATTTGGATGCTGTATGAATAGAGTAGAGCAGTTCCACAAGTCAAGTCCTAATGTTTGTGGTCAAGGTTAGAAATCTGAGTATAAAGGCTTTCACCTGCAGTAGTTAATGCATTAAAAGAATGTGCTATTTCAGTACTCATGGGGCTTATTCTCATTTGTAGTGACTCAGTTATGGGGCTTAACTTTTAATCTGAAACATATCTTGTGGTTAGTTGTTGCAAGTAGCTTGTGGTGTAGTAAAAGGCAAATTTCTTTAGTATGCAGAACTTGGAATCTAAGGAACAGACTGACCTGAGAAATGGGAAAGGGAGAGCTGTCTGTATTGCACAGGGTGCATGTTGTTAATTCATAAGAAAAAAAAAAAAAGGAGTGTTCCTAATGAACAGTGGCATTGTAAAGCTGCTGTCTGGCTGCATCTTGTGACTGATGCTTCTAAAAACAGTATGCTCCTTTGTATTGAAAGCATGATTTTCTTCCCATTCATGTGCAGGTTATGCAAATGGAAAATACATTGTCTCTGGCCAGAGAAGACCCTCCAGTCGAATGTCACATAGTCAAAGGGCTTCTATGGGAACTGCTCTGTCAGTTGGGGCATGGAAAGGGATCTCTGCTAGTGATCACACAGATGGGAGAAAAGTAGTGAAGGTTCGCCACTGTTGGCTTGACTTGTTATTTGGAGTAGGGGTCCTGGGTGTAGAGAAATGTACAGTGTTCCTGTGTCTATACAGGGACCAGCTCTGTCAGCATAGCTTCCACTTTGCAACAACACCTCCAGTATTATCTGTGGGACAGCTTTGTTCCAGTGACAAAATTGATTTAGCATAAGTACAGTCTGGGTTGTTGAAATGCTGCAGTGTCTTTTTAGTTGCAAGACAGCCTGAATGGTTGCAAATGTGGATTTATTTTGAAAGCACAAAAGAACACATAATACCTGAACTATGTGGTGGCTGGCTGAGTAATGTGTGTGGAGTACGAGAAAGCAGAGTATGATATCCCTTGATACAAACTTGGAGTGTATGAACAGGATAGGAATGTGTAATGGCTTTCACAGAATCCACGTGATATGGAAACAGTAGGAAACACTTTATTTCTAAATTTAGGATTCTTAAAATTCAAAGAATCTTGCAGCGAAACTATGGTGTAGTCCAGGGAAAGACTTAACTGTCTTGCTTTGAAGATGGAGGTCACCTAGCCCACGGGAGCATGTAAACACTGCAATTCTCTTTGGGTTGTTGGCAGTTGATAAGCCTAGGAGGAACTGCTAGCTAGTGATTCAATTTCTGTAAATCTGTGTATGTCAAAATTTTGATCAAAAATGGAATCTAAATCTCTGCGTTATAAAGGGGAATGGGTATGATAAATGAGATAGAGGAAGTCCATCTCTTCTTGAAAATGTGTTATGAAACATCTGTACTGAGGTTTAACTGGCAGAAATTGTCCCTTTCATAGAAGAGAATCATTTAGGCTGGAAAAGACCATTAAGATCAGAGTGCTTTATAAAGTGATGCACCATTGCTCTTGTATTCATGTACATTTTCCTTTAGGAACAACCTAATGGAAATAAATCAATTACTCTAGCTTTCATTTCAACCATAAATTCTTAACGGAACAAATTGTATTGCATTATTACCTTCAATAAAGACAATTGGACACTTTTTGAAAGTGGACAGTCTTATAGCTTTGAGATCTGAGTGGAGAATGCTGGTTAAATATAACAACTGTATACTGCCTTGTCTTACTGAAATGGAGCAAAGGAAATGGCAGCTTAGGTCTGCTCCCCAGGAGCTCATTAGAAATGATGGGTCCAAAGCAGACTTTATTTTCAATATGAGTGCTGCATTTTTTCTCAGATTGCTATGATAGTGTAAATGCTGCTGTATTGATATTAGTCTTATTGGTTTACATTTTCACATGCAAGGTACGCACAGTATCTTTCACAGAGTTGAGTTGACTAAGTTTGACTAGAGTCCCTTAAAGGTGTTGCAGTTTCCAGCATCTTACTATACCATGTTTTATTTACATATGGACTCTGCCTACTAATGACATGTAATTATCTCTGAAGCTACAGCTATGAAAAGGTAAGACAGAACTAATTTTGTGCCAGTCTTCAATACTTGCCATTTCAGGGGACTTCCTACTATCTGAACAGAGTTGTGTTTGCGAACTGTTAGGACTATAAACTATGATGTGTCATTGTTTGGACCAACTGTCCTATCTTTGGTATAATTTTTTGTTATCCCAAAGAACCCTTTTGCTTTTATCACTCTTTATACAAAGACCTCTCCTCTCTGGTGTTGATACAAGTCTCCCAGTAGCTGTTGTATAGAACTTTTTCTTTCAACTTCTTTCTCTGTGGTTTCCTCCACTCCTAACTCTGAAGTCAAATGGAGAAATAAGAGACAAAGGAGAAACTTGTATCTTTTTGGTTTGTAGGATGAGCAGCATCTTTCCTTGAAATCTGTATTATTGCCAGATTGATATGAAGGAATGGTTGAGATATTACAGCTGCCAGTGGAGAGAGAACTAATCTTGCATGTTACTTTGGGTTGTTGAAGCATAGTAACTTCTCCTTATAAGAAGGATACTCCTGTGATTTACTTTAGATGCTGAGCATACTCCAGTTTTTACTTCATCTCAGACAGTAAATTTTGACTTTGGTACTACACCAAGCTTTCATTGGGTACTAGATTTTTCCTTTCCGGTAGTAACTGTAGTGTCTGAAATATTAGAACTCTAAGTGTCAATGTAAGTATCAAAAGAAATGATTGCATGACATTGCTCTGAAAACAATAGAAAGAGCTAGCAGTATTAGTGTGCATACTTTTCACTTTAAGAAAAACAAAGTTGTAAACTTGCAGTGCAATGGCCAGTCTTCAATAAAGTCCTCAGCATGTGGTAAAGCTATGTTTACACAGATGTGTAAACTTCACTCCCTTGCACCTGATGCAACTTTGCTTCAGGCTTCTGTCACTTGTTCCACAGCAAGTTATATGGTCACAGTTTTGAGTGTTATAGCCAGAGATGAGTTTGTGGCCATATGTGCCAGAAAGCATCACAGGACTCAGTCTCAGTGTCAGGCTGTGCTTCATGCTGCATATTGAGCAACTTCTTTGCTAAAGCTTTTGAAAACAAAACCAGGGTGCCAGGTTAAAAGTTTTGCTTGCAAAGCAACTAGCAGGGATTCTTTCTCATAGCTCAGAGAAGGATTTCTACTGTGTTTTGGGCCACTCCAAAAGCACATGTGGACTTACAATTCTGAAATGGTTTCACTTTTAAGTATACCAGAAGTATATGAATGTGCCTGTATCAGAAAAATAATAGTTCTATAACTATTTTTATCTTGTGACTTAATGACTTGCCTGTGCCAGCTAACTGGCATTGGATGTAATGCTCCTTATGAGTAAAAAATAGTAATTATGCTCAGTTCCCTCTTTTATTTGTACAGACTCCCTTCAAAATTTAAGTAAAAATAAAAATTCATTCTTTTGCAGCTCTAATGTTATGGGGCAAAGTGCAGTGACTTTTACAAATGGCCCTTGACAAAGTCATCTGTCACCTCACTTTGGTAATGCATGTGCATCCCACAGGAGTGTGGTGCCTTGGCAGTCTGGCTGTGAGACCAGTCCCTCCTCAGGCCCCTCACCTGGCATGGGCTGGGACAGGTGTGACTAGCAACCTAACAGCCAGATTCAGTGCAAACCATCTGCTTCACACAGCAGTGCTGGTGCTAGTTAATGATCTCAGCATGTTTCCAGTCTACAGAGCAGCTGTGAAATCAGGAGCCAAAGCAGGGGTGGATCAGATGCAGGCAGTCAGCAGAGATGGTGATGCTGTGGAATAAACACACATGGCACTGATAGACTGGGGCCTGGCATGCTGAACTTCACTTGCTCAGCCACTTATGCTGGGAATGCAGTTCACTGCACTGTGCTTCATAGAATCATTTATGAGCTGCTCCTCATAAGACTTGTTCTCCAGCCTCTTCACCAGCTCTGTTGTCCTCCTCTGGACATGCTCCAGGACCTCAATATCTTTCTTGTAGTGAGGGACACAAAACTGAACACAGGATTCGAGGTGCAGCCTCACCAGTACCAAGTACAGGGGGAGAATCACTTCCCTGGTCCTGCTGGCCACTGTTTCTGATACAAGCCAATGTGCCATTGGCCTTCTTGGCCACCTGGGCACACTGCTTGCTCATGTTCAGATGGCTGTCAACCAACACCCCCAGGCCTTTATCCACCAGGCAGCTTTCCAGCCACTCTTCCCCAAGCCTGTAGCACTGCACGGGGTTGTGTTCCAAGTGCAGGACTTGCCACTTGGCCTAGTTGAACCTCATTCTATTGGCCTCAGCCTAATGATCCACCCTGTCCAGATCCCTCTGCGGAGCCTCCCTACCATCCAGCAGATTGACCTCCCAGCTTAGTGTCATCTGCAAGCTTGCTAAGGGTGCACTTGATCCACTCATCCAGGTCGTTGATAAAGATATTGAATAGGACTGGACCCAGCACCGAGCCCTGGGGACACCACCTGTGACCAGCCTTCAGCTGGACTGAACTCCATTCCCCACCACTCCTTGGGCCCGGCCATTGAGCCAGCAGAAGGTGCACCTGGACAGGCCAGTGGCTGCCAGTTAATCAAGTAGGACACTGTGAGAAACCCTGTCAAAGGCTTTACTAAAGTCCAGGTCCACTACATCCACAGCCTGTCCCTCATCCACTAAGTGGGTCACTTTGTCATAGAAGGGGATCAGGTTAGTTAGGCAGGACCTGCCTTTCCTAAACCCATGCTGAGTGGGCCTGATCACCCAGTTGTCCTGTGTGTGCTGTGAGATGGCACCCAAGATGACCTGCTCCATGACCTTCCCTGGCACTGAGGTCAGGCTGACAGTCCTGGAGTTCCCTGGATTCTCTGTCTGTCCCTTCTTGCAAATGGGCATAGCATCTGCCAGCCTCCAGTCAAGTGGAATCTCCCCAGTCAGCCAGGACTGCTGGTACATGATGGAAAGGGTTTTGGTGAGCACTTCTGCCAGCTCCCTCAATACCCTTGGGTGAATCCCATCTGGCCCCATAGACTTATGAATATCTAATTTGCCTAGCAGGTCTCTAACTGTTTCCTCTTGCATCCAGGGAGCTTTGTTCTGCTCTTCCTCTCTGTCTACTGGCTCGTGAGGCTGAGTACCCAGGGAACATCTCACCTTACTATTAAAGACTGAGGCATTAAGCGCCTCAGCCTTGTCCTCGTCCTTTGTCCCTGTTGTTCCCCCTGCATTCAGTAGAGGATGGAGATTCTCCTTGGCCCTCCTTTTGTTGTTGATAACTTTGTAGAAGGATTTTTTTATTATCTTTCACAGAATGGGCCAATCTAAGTTCTAATTGGGCTTTAGCCCTTCTGATTTTCTCTCTACAAGATCTCACTTCATCTTTGTAGTCCTCTCGAGTTGCCTGCCTCTCTGTCATGCCCCAGATCCACGAGATACACGCTCGCACCTGGGCTTCTTTACAGTCAAAAAATGGGGGCTTACCCAGATCCACGAGCTACCAACTTGCACCCAAGCTTCTTTCAACCTGCAGAGTCGAAAGATGGGGTTTCTTCTATCTGTGTTACGATCTGGAGCCCAACAAGATCACTCTCAGCGTGAAAATCAGAGGCAAAATTTATTATGGCTTTTGATCAAAATAAACAGATGAAAAGACTCAGGTGCCCAGTGAGAAACTGTGTCAAAGGCTTTACTGAAGTCCAAGAAGACTACATCCACAGCCTTTCCCTCATCCAGTAGGTGGGTCACTTTATCATAGAAGGTGATCAAGTTAGTTTGGCAAGACCTGCCTTTCGTGAACCCGTACTGGCTGGGCCTGATCACCCGGTTCTCTTGCATATGCTTCATGATAGCAGTCAAGATCACCTGTTCCATGACTTTCCTTGGCACTGAGGTCAGACTGACAGGCCTCTAGTTCCCTGGATCCTCCCTGCGACCCTTCTTGTAGATGGGCACAACATCAGGCAGCCTCCAGTCAAGTGGATCTTCCCCAGTCAGCCAGGACTGCTGGAAGATGATGGAAAGAGTCCCTCAATACTCTTGGGTGGATCCCATCCGGCCCCATGGACCTGTGAGTGTCTAATTGGCCAAGTTAAGTCTCTAACCCCCTCCTCTTGGATCATGGGAGCTTTGTTTTGCTCCTCTGACTCCTGGGTATGTACACACAGGGAACAACTTTACTTACTATTAAAGGCTGAGGCAAAGAAGGCATTAAGTACCTCAGCCTTGTCCTCATCCCATTTGTATCCACTAAGGACTGAATAGTCTCCCTAGTCCTCCTTTTATTGTTAATGTATTTATAGAAGGATTTTTTATTATCTTTCACTGACTTGGCCAATCTGAGCTCTAGTTGGGCCTTAGCCCTCCTGATTTTTTCTCTGCACAATCTCACTTCCCTCCTGTAGTCCACTCAAGATGCCTGCCCCTTCTTCCAAAGTTCATGGACATTCCTCTTCTTTTTGATGTCTCTAAAGATCTCCCTACTCAACCAAGTTGTTTTTTTCCCCCGCCTGCTCCTTTTCTGTAACATGAGGATGGCTTGCTCCTGAGCTGCTGGGATTTCCTTTCTGAAGAGCTCCCAGCCCTTGAGGGCTCCCTTGCCCTTAAGGACTGTCTCCTATGGGACTTTGCCAACCAGCCTTCTGAACAGTCTGAAGTCTGCCCTCTGTAAGTTTAATGTGACTGTTCTGCTAATCCCCCTATTCACCTCACCTAGAACTGAAAACCCTATTGTCTCGTGATCACTTTGTCCCAGGCATCCTCTGTCACATCCCCCACAAGGCCTTCTCTGTTCACAAACAGCAGGTCCAGGAGGGCACCTTCCCTTGTCGGCCCACTCACCAGTTGTGTGAGGAAGTTGTCTTACATGTAGTCCAGGAACTTCCTAGACTGCTTCCTCTCTGCTATATTGTACTTCCAGCAGATATCTGGAAGACTGAAGTCTCCCGTGAGGACAAGAGGTAGCGATCTTGAGACTACTCCCAGTTGTTTATAGAAGAGCTCATCAGCTGCTTCTTCTTGTCTGGGTGGTCTGTAACAGACTCCCATCACAATATCTACCTTCTTGTGGGCTCCTCTGATTTTAACCCACAGGCACTCAATCCCGTCATCACCATAATCGAGCTGGAGGGTGTCAAAGCACTCTCTAACATAGAGGGATACCCCGCCTCCTCTCCTACCCTTCCTGTCCCGCCTGAAGAGTTTATACCCCACCATAGCTGCACTCCATTATACAAGTTTTCCCACTATGTTTCCGTGATGGCAACGACATCGTAGTCTCCTTGCCCTACAACAGCTTCCAACTCCTCCTGCTTATTGCCCATGCTGCGTGCATTGGTGTAAATGCACTTCAGCTGGGCTGGTGAACCCTCAGCTCTCATAAAGGGAATAGAAGTCATTCCCAATTGACTGGTCCTTGGAATATCTAACCCCTCCCTGCCAGTTTCATCCTTACTGTCACCAGATGTATGTGTCCTGTCACTGGATCCCAGGGAGAAGGGGTCAGCACCTCCCTTTCCACTTTCCCTCCTCAGGAAGCTGCAGAGAGCAGTGAGGTCGCCCCTCAGCTTCCTTTTCTCCAGATGAGACAAACCCAGAGTCCTCAGCCACTCTTCACAGGACATGCTTTCCAGCCCTGTCACCATCTCTGTTGCTCTCCTCTGGATGCATTCAAGGACCTTAACACCCCCCTTAAATTGTGGGGCCCAGAACTGCCCACAGCACTCAAGGCGAGGCTGCACCAAAGCTGAATACAGCAGGGTAATCACCTCTTTTGACCGGCTGCTTGTGCTGTCTGATGCACCCCAGGATGTGGTTTGCCCTCTGGGCTGCCAGGGCACTGCTGACTCCCATTGAGCCTGCTGTTGACCGGCACCCCCAGATCCCTTTCTGCAGGGCTGCTCTCCAGCCACTCCTCTCACAATTTATATTTGTGTCTGGCATTACTCTGTCCCAGGTGCAGAATCTAGCTTTTGGTCTTGTTAAATTTGATGCCATTGATGATTGCCCAATGTTCCACCTATCCCTCTGAAGGCCTCTTGTCCCTCGAGAGAGTCAACAGCACCTCCCAGTTTGGTATCACCAGCAAACTTGCTAAGGGTGCTTTCAACTCCTGCATCCAGATCACTGATAAATATGTTGAACAGGACTGGCCCTAGAACTGAGCCCTGAAGAACACCACACCACTGTCTTTCAGTTGAAAAATGACTCTAAAATTGGGGGGGAAAAGTTCTTTTAAAAAAATTGAATATTTAAAATATTTTACCATATCCTAATATGCAGATTTAACAGCACACTATAATCCAATTTGTCCTTCCAAAATTTAAAGATAAATTATTCTATATGAGTGAATATTGCAGTCTGTACCTTGGAAAATGTAAGATTCATTTGTTTAATCATAAACTGCAATTTTGGTTTTAAAAAGTTTCTTATTGTTGGCAATAAACATTAGAAAATCTACTCCAAGTAAATTTGGCATTTGACAAAAGAGAGACTACTCCTTGTAATGAAGATTTAGCCTTGGAATTGTAAACAGAATGCTAAGAAAGTCAAGGTTGTGATGCAGGACCATCTACATCTTAACTACTTTTTTTTCCCCAATGTATTTTTAGAAGTCTGACCAACCAGGGAAAAGTAACCCCTCACTGCAAGAAAGTTGCTGAGGTCCTGGAGTGAGTCCAGAGAAGAGTGACAAAGCTGGTGAAGGGGCTGGAGAACAAGTTTTACGAGGAGCGGTTGAGGGAACTGGGGTTGTTTAGCCTGGAGGAGGCTGAGAGGAGACCTAATTCCTCTCTATAACTACCTGAAAGGAGGTTGTGGAGATGTGGGTGTTGGTCTCTTCACCCAAGTCATAGGCAATAGGACAAGAGGGAATGGCCTCAAGGTGCACCAGGGGAGGTTCAGATTGGATATTGGGAAAAATTTCTTCACTGATGGGATTATTGAGCACTGGAACGGCTGCCCAGGGAGGTGGTTGAGTCCCCATTGCTGGAGGCATTTAAAAGGCAGGCAGATTAAGTACTTAGAGATATTGTTTAGTAGTGGACAGGTATGATTTGATTTGATGATCTCAAAGGTCTTTTCCAACCTAGGGATTCTATGATTCTTAATGGCTGAGATGCAGGCCTGTGAGAATTAGGATCTATCCTCCATGTGAGACAGTTTATCAGTTTGTCAAATAAGTGTTCGGATCTGTTGAATCTTTTGCACATTTATTTAGATAATTTCTCCAGAGCTAAGATGCAGGCCTGTAAAGGCCGAGAGAGACTGTCTTCATACCATCAGACTTTTGTCAACCACTTCACCCACTGCTGGAGCAGCAGTTCCTCCCCAAACCATTGTTGACAATGTGTGGGAATGCATCAGTGGGACACTCAGCACAAGCTTCCGCAACGTGGCTTGGTGATATGGTAATTCATCAGGGTCTGTAATTGAACGTCATATGCTACAGATCAACTCTCGCACCGCCAGTTTGCTCAAGTACTTAATACCTTTCTCCATGCTGTTCCATCTGATTGGGTGGCATTCAATCTCATCTTTATAGGGATACCTGCCCCTTTACAGCTGACAAGAGTCATCTCTGGAGGCTAAGGGCCTTTGTCCTTGTCCAAAGTGCCTTGTCAACACCTCCATTTCTGGCTTGGGTCCCATCTGCTTTGCTTCTTTGCTGTTTAAGTCTATGGTATCAACTCCATTGTCCCAGCACTGGAGTAACCAGGAACAATTGACTCACCCTCATGATGACTAAAGGCTTTTCTTAGAAGTCACAACTCCTTCATGGATAATGATTTGATGATTGCCTCTAGTTCTGATTGTCCTGAATCATCCTCTTCCTGATACTGCGACAGCACTGGTTTCAAAGGATGGGGTTGTGAGGGAATCTGTGGTTCTGAAGAACTTTCTGATTGTGAAGGACTTGGTGATCGTGAAGAACTCTTTGGTTGCTGTGAAGAACCCACTTCTACATCTTCCTCCTGTACTGGAAGAGGAACTGTTTCTCCTTGTTATACCCCGGATCCACAAGCTACACACTTGCATCCAGGCTTCTTTCAACCTGCACAGTCAAAAGAAGGCAGATAGTTTAATTGTGCAGTGATAGCCTTAGTAAATATACGACTCCAATCCCAATGCTTAAACCACAAGCAATAATAATTTTGGAGCACTCAAAGGGGTACCACTTATTCTCCCAAAAGTTTTAAGGTTCAATTTTTTAACCAGAGTCCCACTGGCTCAGATAAATTTAGGGGACTTAAAACCAGAGTATTAGGAAACTTGAGGCACATACGAAGCCTCATACTAGTCTGGTCTCTCCAAAGGATGGATTTTTGGATGCCAAGGACAGAACTCACAAAACTGTGTGGTGGTGACATCTGCAAAGAATACCCTTCACCACCAGTTTCTTGCTCCCAATCGAGATCAGTGGATCTAGACCTCTCTTCCTGAGGAGCAATAACAGCATTAACAGAGAATATTAACAGACAAAATATACAACTTCCTTATGAAAGGAAGTATTCAACTTAGGGAACACCAAAATCTGTAATACAGATATAGTGAAAGTAGCCACATTGATCATATTAAACACAAAGACAAAATCAACAGATGTGGCAAAAAATCTCAGCTCATCTTCAGCAGCGGAGGGCATAGCGAGGTGTATCAGGGCAAGTCCTTGGTCCATGTGGCTCCATGGTGGATCCTTAAGTTTTTTCCTGAGAAAGAGAAAGAAAAGCAAAACTCAGTCCAAAACAGGACTGGTTTTAAGAAGAAGGAACAATCCACTGTGTTTATTTTATACTCCTTTCCATGGGTATCAGTGGCTACCCACGCATACAAATTAAGTGGGGGTTTCAGTGTAAGGTATATCTCTCAAAATATTGGGAGGTTCACCAGGACAGGCTGTCATGGGCAGTGCCTAGATTCGTTGAGGGGAAAAGTAGCCAATAAATTCCCTTGTTTGCTTTCTGTGAGCCTTCTAAAATAAGCCCACTGGCTCTGCTAAAGGTAGCCCAATGAGGAGTTTTCTCGGCCTGGGGAGCCTGGTAATCTTACACACAGGAACTGAAGAACAGCTACTCCCTTTGTTAAAGGGGCTGCAGGAATTTCCTTTTCTCAATCAGACCTTCTGCATACGGTGGAAGGGGATAAAGTCCCTGTGGTACGTGAAAGGGATTTGTTGGAGAAAACTCTTTGGGTTTCTCCTGCTTCGGGCAAAGGTAAACCCATTTGTGGGGTTGCTTTCGCTCAAGGGCCTGCTTGGTGGGTAATGCTGAAGGATGGTAAAGTTCAATGTGTAGCTCAAGGAAATCTGGCTCTGGGTGAGAATGCTCAATCTTAAGCTGTATAATGATAGTTGCTACATAACACTAACAGTGTTCACTAAGTGTTTTTCAGGATAATGAGCCACCTTCATCATGTGGCGTCCAGTAACCTCCTTGAAGTTGACATCTTTGACCTGCAGCCTGTGGGCATGAACCACGCTGAATCCTCATACAGTTCCTCTTGCCCTGAAAGACTATTGTAATGGATGGAGACCAAAAGTCATGAACTTAATGACCTTTTCTGTAGATAAATCACGGATTAATAATCTATATGTGTATATGTATATATTTTTGAAGATACACACACAGAATCACACACAGAATAACCAGGTTGGAAGAGACCCACCGGATCGTCGAGTCCAACCATTCCCACCAATCCCTAAACCATGCCCCTAAGTACCTCATGCACCCTCACAAGTTGTAGTGACATGAGCATGATGTAAATTGTATGGAATAAGGGGTGGAATGTTCCGGTTTGAGCTAAAGCAGAACTTATTTCCTAACTTTTCAGCTAAGCCTCCTCTAATTAACTTCATTTTCCAAAAGTTAACTGCATGTTTTCAGACAGCGACTGTCTCTAGAAGTGATAACAATTAAAATCTACAATTATCACCAAAGTAACGGGGCACTGGTATGCAGAAAGGCCATTGCTTAGACATATTTTATATATATATATATATGCAGCAAGTGATATGCTGAAGGTGAGAAAAGTGATGGAACACGCGTATGAGAAAATCATACACTTGGATAATGAGTCTCAGACAACTAGGTCCTCTAAGAAGATTGAGGACCAGGTTTTGGATCCAAATATGGACCTTCGAACCGTAAAGCACTTCGTTTAGAAGAGTGGTGGTGATGTGACTCTTCATTATCTCCAGAAATCAACGTGAAGGGAGCAGTGGACTCAAATGGTTGCTTATTTACTTGACCATGCTGTACTGGTTCCAAGAGTAGTACTGTAGAAGCCCACTGAACCCCTAAGGTAGATGAGACTTCTAATGACTCAGTATGGATGGAAAGTAAACATTTAATTGAAGTGACAAATAGATTTGTAATATAGAGGGAAAAAAATCTATATGATTTAAACTAAAGTCTGTCCTAGTCTCAGCCGATGAGATGGGAAGTCCCCGAGTGGTTCATGTTGTGTGAGGTGTACAGAGAGTGGGTGCTAATCCAGTGCAGACTTTTGCTTCCTCCTTTTTACTTTTGTTTTTTCAGAGCATAATATCCTTATCTGCTCATGCTTGATATGAAACCATTTCAGCCATATTAGCCGCTGTGTTCATGACATGATTCAGAACTACACACAAGGTAATTTTAGTACATTCCATTCATAAAATTTCTACAATGATTTCTCACAAGTTACTCAGACATTTCTTCCACTTAAAGGAATTTGGAAAAGAAAAACAACAGAAAATAGGCATTGTATACTTGAAAGAATTGGCCCATTGAATTTCAAATGAAGGGTTAATTTTAAACTTGTTTTACTACTACAATTCAATTGTTGCTTTCCAGAGCTGTTGACATGCGGAATAAGAACACTAGATGAATATTGTAGCAGAGTCAATGCAATGATGCCATGCATCGTAGTAGAGTGAACATACTTTGCAGTAACTTAAAGAGATGAGTTTTTTTTAATTAAATTTTATAAAACAGCAGAACAAAGCTCTCATGATCCATGAGGAGGTGGTCAGAGACTTGCTTGCCCAGCTAGACACCCACAAGTCTATGGGGCTGGATGGGATCCACCCAAGAGTACTGAAGGAGCTGGCGGATGTGCTGGCCAAACCCCTTTCCATCAACTTCCAGCAGTCCTGGACGACTGGGGCAGTTCCACTGGACTGCAGGCTGCCTGATGTGCCCATCAACAAGAAGGGTCGCAGGGAGGATCCAGGGAACTAGAGGCCTGTCAGTCTGACCTCAGTGCCAGGGAAAGTCATGGAACAGGTGATCTTGACTGCTATCATGAAGCACATGCAAGAGAGCTGGGTGATCAGGCCCAGTCGCCTTCTATGACAAAGTGACTCGCCTACTGGATGAGGGAAAGGCTGTGAATGTGGTCTTCCTGGACTTCAGTAAAGCCTTTGATACAGTTTCTCACAGCATTGTGCTTAGGAAACTGTCAGCCTCTGGACTGGACAGATGCACACTCTCCTGGGTGGAAAACTGGTTGGATGGCCGGGCCCAGAGAGTGGTGGGAAATGGTGTTAACTCCAGCTGGAGGCCAGTTACAAGTGGGGTTCCCCAGGGCTCAGTGGTGGGTCCAGCTCTGTTCAATGTCTTTATCAATGACCTGGATGAAGGCATCGAGTGCACCCTTAGCAAGTTTGCAGATGACACTAAGCCTGGTGGAAGTGTAGATCTGCTGGAGGGTAGGGACGCTCTGCAAAGGGATCTGAACAGGCTGGACCGCTGGGCTGAGACCAATGGCAGGAGGTTTAACAAGCCCAAATGTCGGGTCCCTCACTTTTAGCACAACAACCCTATGCAGTGCTACAGACTAGGAGAAGTCTAGCTAGAAAGCTGCCCAGAGGAGAAGAACCTGGAGGTGTTGGTTGACCGCGACTGAACGTGAGCCAGCAGTGTGCCCAGGTGGCCAAGAAGGCCAATGGCATCTTGGCTTGTATCAGAAATGGTGTGACCAGCAGGTCCAGGGAGGTTATTCTCCCTCTGTACTCAGCACTGGTGAGACCGCACATTGAATCCTGTGTTTAGTTCTGGGCCCCTCACCACAAGAAAGATGTTGAGGCTCTGGAGCAAGTCCAGAGAAGAGCGATGAAGCTGGTGAAGGGAGTGGAGAACAAGTCTTATGAGAAGCAGCTGAGAGAGTTGGAGTTGTTTAGCCTGGAGAAGAGGAGGCTGAGGGGAGACCTTATTGCTCTCTACAACTACCTGAAAGGAGGTTGTGGAGAGGAAGATGCTGGCCTCTTCTCCTAAGTGACAGGGGACAGGACAAGAGGGAATGGCCTCAAGCTCCACCAGGGGAGGTTTAGGCTGAACATTAGGAAAAAATTTTTCACAGAAAGGGTCGTTGGGCAGTGGAACAGGATGAGTGTTTGAGTCACCTTCCCTGGAGGTATTTAAAAGACGAGTGGATGAGGTGCTGAGGGACATGGCTTAGTGACTGATAGGAATGGTTGGACTCAATGATCCTGTGGGTCTTTTCCAACCTAGTAATTCTGTGATATTCCCATGGAGATGGAGGTCATCCTCAGGTTGGTGAAATGCCATAAGTCAAAGGGGCAATCAAGGGTTGCATCTGCAGGGAAGGGCAGACAGGACAGGTGACCCCAAACTGACCAACAGAGTATTCAACCCCATATACATCAAAGTCAGTATAAAACTGAGGGATCACAAGGTCAAATTCTCTTCTTTGATGGCCAGGATCTAATATGGGCCTCATCTGTCCTTTTTTCCCGATCCTGGATCCCTTGCATTCCTGAATCCTGTTGCCACTGGAAGGGATATGGGTGAGATGTGAACAATAGGGTGACTCTTGAAAGCACACAGAAGCTGCAGACAAAATGCAACCAGACACACTCAGGCCATGATTTTATACAGGCCCACATGATAGTGATCCAACTTCGAAGAATGGCGATGGCAGAGTTGAGAGGATTAAGGGAAAGCCAATTAAAACAGATGTCATAGTGGGGGTCTGCTCTAGGCCATCCAACCAGGATGACGACACCTACGAGTCATTCTTTAAGGGACTAAGGGATGCCTCCAAGTCATCTGCCCATGTCCTCATGGGGGACTTTAATTTGCCCGATATCAACTGGGAGTCCCACACAGCTGGGACAAACAGGTCCAGAAGGTTCCTAAACTCTCTGGATGATAATATCATGACACAGGTGCTGAGGGAACTGATGAGGAAAGATGCGTTCCTTGATTTGCTGGTAGCTAATAGAGAGGGTCTCATGGGTGAAGTGGCGATTGGAGGCTGCCTTGGCCACAGAGACCACAAAGCAGTCAATTTTAACACCAATGGAAAATTGACAGCAAGACCTCAACTCTGGATATGAGGAAAGCAGGCTTCAGGTTGTTCAGGGAGCTGCTTAGCAAGGTCCCCTGGGAAAAAGCTTTTGAAGGTGCTGGGGTCCATCCGTACTGATCACTTTTTAAGTACCACCTCCTAAGAGCACAGGACCAGGCAATCCCAAAATGTCAGGCATCACGCAAGCGAGGCAGAAGGCCGGCCTGGCTGAGCAGAGATCTCCTACTGGAACTGAGGCATAAAAGGAAGGTGTATGGCTGGTGGAAACAAGGACGGGTGATATGGAAGGACTGCTGTTCACCACTGTAGGGCAGAAATGCATTAGGCCAAAGCTCCACTGGAGTTGAAGCTGGCCAGCACTGTGAAGGACAATACAAAGGGCCTTTTAAAATATGTTCATAGCAAAAGGCAGGCCAGAAATAACATCGGCCCATTACTTAATGAGCATGGACACCTCACAAACAGGGATTTAGACAAAGCAGAGACATTTAATGCTTTCTTCACCACAGTCTTCAACACCGATGATGGGCTCGGGGCCCCCCAGAGCCCTGGGCTGGAGGACCAAGACTGTGCAAATGCTAAACTCCCAAGCAACTCCGAACTTGTGCAGGATTTGCTGCTCCAGCTGGGTCCCTATAAGTCGATGGGGCCTGATGGGGTTCATCCCAGGGTACTTAAAGAGCTAGCTGAGGTCATAGCAAGACCTCTCTCAATGATTTTCCAATGCTCTTGGAAATCTGGAGAGGTACCAGTTGACTGGAAGGTGGCAAATGTTGTCCCAGTCCTCAAGAAGGGCAGCAGAGATGACCCCAGTAACTCCAGGTCTGTCAGTCTCACTTCAGTGCCTGGTGAGATTATGGAGAAGATTATTCTGGGAGCTACTGAAAAACACCTGAAAGACCACACAGTCATTGGTGCCAGCCAGCACGGGTTCATTACAGGAAGGTCCTGCCTGACAAACTTAATTTCCTTTTACAACAAGGTCACCCATCTGGTTGACCAAAGAAAACCAGCTGACATAATCTTTCTGGATTTCATCAAGGCCTTTGATCCTGTCTCTCACAGTCTCTTCCTGAACAAAGTGTCCAGCGTCCAGCACATAATGCAGTGGGTGAGCAATTGGCTGACGCGTGGGCTGAAGGGGTCAGAGTGAATGGGGTTACATTGGGCTGGCAACCAGTCGCTAGTGGGGTTCTGCAGGAATCCATCTTGAGACTAGCATTCTTTAACGTCTTCGTAAATGACCTGGATGCAGGACTTGAAGGTTTCCTAACCAAGTTTGCTGTTGGGGGGAGCTGCTGACATTCTTGAGGGCAAAGAGGCCCCGCAGAGGGATCTGGACAAACTGGAGAGCTGGGCAGTCGCCAACCACATGAAGTTTAACAAGGGCAAGTGCTGGGTTTTGCCCCTGGGACACAGCAACCCTGGATATCCATACAGACTGGAGAGCGAGAGGCTAAAGAGCAGCCCTGCAGAAAGGGATCTGGGGGTTCTGGTTGACGGAAAGTTGAACATGAGCCAGCAGTGCCCTGGCAGCCAAGAGGGCCAAATGTGTCCTGGGATGCATCCAGCATGGCATTGCCAGCCGAGTGAGGGAGGGGATTGTCCTGCTCTGCTCTGCACTGGTGCGGCCCCACCTTGAGTATTGTGTGCAGTTTTGGGCACCACAGGATAAAAAGGATCTAAAGCTACTGGAGAGCGTCCAGCAGAGGGCCACAAAGTTGGTGAAGAGTCTAGAGGGGAAGCTGTATGAGGAGTGGCTAAAGTCACTTGGTCTGTTCAGCCTGGAGAGGAGGAGACTGAGGGGGGACCTCATCGCAGTTTACTGCTTCCTTGGAAGTGGAGAAGCAGGTGCCGATCTCTTCTCTCTGGTGACCAATGACAGGTCCCCAGGGAATGGCAAGAAGATGTGCCGGGGAGGGTTGGAATTGACTCACCTAACAGCCAGTTAGAGAAGAGGCTGCACAACTTTTAGCCAAACTGTTCCGTTTTGTTTCATTTTCTTTCTTAACAGGATCCAGCAGATGCATCTATTTTGGGCAGAGGTTGTGATACGAGAGAAGGAGAGACTGTAGCCATGAACTATAAGCCATCCCCACTTCAAGTGAAATTAGGTGAGTCTTTGCTGATGGATAGTGAAAAGGCTGAATCCAAGGTTTTAAATATGGTAAGGTGATTATGGACTCATATGCAGATCTCTATGCATGTGGCTGAGCGTGCCAGCTCTGCTCAGGCAACTCTCAGGATCATAGAAAGTTTGGGTTGGAAGGGACCTTAAAGATCATCTAGTTCAACCACCCTGCCATGGGCAGGGACAACTCCCACTGGATCAGGCTGCCATGGCCCTGTCCAACCTGGCCTTGAACACCTCCAGGGATGGGGCAGCCATAACTTCCCTGGCCAACCTGTTCTGTTGCCTCACCACTGTCATGGTGAAATAATTCTTCCTTATGTCTAGCCTAAATCTGCCCCTCTCCAGTTTATACCCGTTCCCCCGCATCCGATCACTACAAGCCTTTATGAATAGTCCCTCCCGGATGGCCACAAAGTTGGTGAAGAGTCTAGAGGGGAAGTCGTATGAGGAGCAGCTAAATCACTTGGTCTGTTCAGCCTGGAGAGGAGGAGACTGAGGGGAGACCTCATCGCAGTTTACTGCTTCCTCACAAGGGGAGGAGGAGGAGCAGGGAATGGCAGGAATATGTCCAGGGCAGGTTTAGGTTGAATATTAGGAAAAGATTCTTCCCCCAGAGGGTGGTGTAGCTCTGGAACAGCTTCCGAGGGAAGCAGTCATGGCATCAAGCCTGACGATAGTCAAGAAGCATTTGGACAATGCACTCGGACACATGATGTAAATTTGGGGCCTGTCCTATGCAGGGACAGGTGTTGGGCTCGATGATTCTTGTGGGTCTCTTCCAACTCAGGTTGTTCTGTGAGTCTGTGAAGAATGCACCAAATGAACATGTTCATTGGACAACCAAACATTGACCTCAACTGCAAAGTCTGGTGGTGGTCGCCAATGTCTATCTGCATAGTCTTTGTGAGCAGCCTTTTCTTTCTCAAAAAACAAATGTATATGCCACGTCCGCTCAAGGGAACTCTCAGTAAAAACACCCTGGGCAACCCCCCTAGTAGCTGGGAGGTCATGGGATTGAAAACCATACTACAAATGAAAATGGGTCTGCTGCGTGGAAGAATGGACACTGCTGTTATAGGCAAATTTTGCTAATGGTAACATAGAGATCCAGTGTTCTTGTTTGAGCGAAAGCAGAACTGCTTTTCGAACTTTTCAGTTAAGCCTCTTCTAAGTAACAGCATTTTCTGAAAGTGACCTACCTGATTTTTGAGATAGCATCTGTCTCTAGAAGTGATAATGCTTACTATTTATAGTTATTACCTAAGTAATAGGGCACTGACGTGCAGAAAGGCTATTGCTTACACTTATCCCTATGGAAACCAAGGCCATCCTCGAGTTAGTGGAATGCAGTAAGTCGAAAGGGAGAAAAAAGTCACATCTGCAGGGAGGAGTAGACAGATGACCCAAAACTGACCAACAGCATATTCCATTTCATATATGTCATACTCAGTATAAAGTTGAGGGAACACAAGGGTCGAGCCATATTCTTCAATGGCCAATGTCCAATAAGAGTCTCATCCGTCCATCTGCCCTTGATTCCAATCCATTTGTTCCTGAATCCACTTCCTGAGTCTAGCTCTTGTCTGCTGCTGAGTCCAGTCTAGGACCTTTCCTTGTGTCTGCTCTGCAGCATCATGCTGGGGGTGTGTGTTCAATTTTGTATATCTGTATATATTTTATTATTTTCTTATTAATAGTATTTTCCTTATTATTACTATTGTTTCATTAAAGCTGTTTTAGTTTCCAACCCATAATTCTCTCTCATTTCCCTTTCCCTGTGTGTAGAGGGGAGATTGGGACACACAACTGCCCGCATTGGCACCTGATCAAGTCGGGTGGGGCTAAACTGTGATAGTCCCATTGTACCGCAGCCATTTTCTTGTGAAAAGAAGCTGCTTGAACAAGCTTGTGGCACTTCTGCCTTCCCAGGTTTGCCCTGTCTGTGGCAAGACAGACCAAACCTTTCTAAGATATTACTAGGGCTGTGCTTGTGGTCCTGCTTGTTTCCCAGAAAGCCAAGGGAGCTGGGAGATAAAGAGATATGGGCCAGTGAGTCCCTGTACCAGACATCACCCAGCCATATGGGAACAACGGAGCTTGGCTACATCTGCTATTAAAGCAATGGCTGCAAACCTCTGTTTTGCAGATCCTAAGGAATGCTTCTAAAAATTGTGTGAAATGTAATGAAGAAAAGCAAGTCTACGGCCAGCAGGCTTTCCTTGGCTGTGGAGGTGTCCACATGTCCTCTGAACAGTGCTCAGGTGTGCACAGATGGAACAAAACTGAGCTGACCATTCAAAATTTTTTGTCAATGGGTGCCACTACTCTGCCCTTCCCAGCCAAATCATTCTTATTTCCATTAGCAGCTAAGAAACAGTAGCCTCTCTAAGCAGAAGTCACTAATTTTACAGGTAGGCACCTGTATTTATCCCATCTTCTCTCCCTTACCATCTTCCTCCGCTAACTTCTGTGTTTCTAAATTTCTCCAGCAGCAAATCTGCAACAATTCCTCTTGGGAAGCTAGTGTGCAGCCTATTGCCAAAAGAAACCAAGTTTTTCCAGCTTGTATTTGGAAGACAAAGTGAAGCATGTAAAAGCCAGCTGAGAGCACCTGCTGAATTTCTTGCTGCCACTAAGGTCCTGGCTCCTTTATATGCTCTCAACAACCAAACACAGAGCAGTGAGCAATGCAGTGCATTCCAAAAACATTGCAGGGTCTTGCAGCAGGGTGAGGGAGGTGATACTCCCCCTCTACTCGGCGCTCATGAGACCCCACCTGGAGTCCTGTGTCCAGTTCTGGAATCCTCACCATAAGAAGGATATGGAGCTGTTGGAATGGGTCCAGAGGAGGCTACAAGGATGATCAGAGGGCTGGAGCACCTCCCATATGAGGGCAGGCTGAGAGAGTTGGGGTTGTTCAGCCTGGAGAAGAGAAGGCTCTGAGAAGATCTTATAGAGGCCTTCCAGTACCTGAAGGGGATTACAGGAAAGCTGAGGAGGGACTGTTTACAATGGCCTGTAGTGATAGGCCAAGGGGTAATGGCTTTAAATTGGAGAGAAGATTTAGATTGGACATTAGGAAGAATTTCTTCACCATGAGAGTGTTGAGACACTGGAACATGTTGCCCAGGGAAGTTGTGGCTGCCCCATCCCTAGAGGAGTTCAAGGCCAGGTTGGGTGGGGCCTTGAGGAGACTGATCCAGTGGGAAGTGTCCCTGCCCATGGCAGGGGGTTTGGAACTGGATGATCTTGAAGGTCCCTTCCAACCCGAACCATTCTATGATTCTATGATTCTATGATTCTATGATTCTATGAAATAAAACTTTGCAAAGTCCTGGCATGATTTATGAGTAGTGTTGTGGGTTTAGGGAATTAATGTGAACAAGGAACCTCATTGTTCAGATGTGTTGCATACAGAGAGGCTCTGACCTGCAGCTCCTGTTCTGCTTAATATATGGTAATTGTTGTGGTTTGGGCTACGTTAGAATCATTTATCTGACTCCAACTGTAAAGTCCAACTTTGCTTTTTACTTTGCCGTAAACATTTTGTCTGAGGGATGGCCATTTGTGCCCTTGTTTCGTAGCACCGGCACTGAATAGCGGAGAGGGTGCAGCAGCAGGTGCTCCCAAAGGACAGATCATAGGATATCGCCTGAGGGCCTTGTCCATGGCTCCGGGTTCAATGGAGGGGAGGTGCAGGAGGACTGGCCTGATAAATGAACACGCAAGGAGCCACATGGCATGCACTTGTCCATCACTTGAATGGGACTAGCTTGGACCATGCAGCCTGGTTATGGAGCAGATCATCTTGATTGTGCTCACCAGGGAAGTGCAGGACAACCACAGGATCAGGCATGGCAAGCATGGGTTTAGGAAAGGCAGGTCCTGCTTGACCAGCCTGATCTCCTTCTGTGACCAGTGGCCTGTCTAGTGGATGAGGGAAAGGCTGTGGATGTTGTCTGCCTGGACTTTAGTAGAGCCTTTGACACCATCTCTCACAGCATTCTCCTGGAGAAACTGGCTGCTCACGGCCTGGACGGGCGCACTCTGCTGGGTAAAAAACTGGCTGGATGGCCGGGTGCAGAGAGCTGTGGTGAACAGAGGCAGATCCATCTGGAAGCCAGCTCAGTGTTGGAGTTTGTTCCGTTCAATATCTTTGTCAATGATCTGGATGAGGGGACTGAGTGCTCCCTCAGTAAATATGCAGAGGAGACCAAATTGGCAGGAATGTTTTTCTGCTTGAAGATAGAAAGGCTCTGCAGAGGATTCTGAACAGGCTGGATTGTTGGCCTGGGGCTAATTGTATGAGATGCAACAAGGCCAAGTGTCTAGTCCTGTGTTTGGGTCACAACAACCCCGTGCAGTGCTACAGGCTTGGGGGAGAGTGGCTGGAAAGCTGCCCAGCAGAAAGGGACCTGGGGGTGTTGGTCGACAGCTGGCTGAATATGAGCCAGCAGTGGCCCAAGTGGCCAAGGCGGCCAACAGCATCCTGGCTAGTATCAAAAATGATGTCGCCAGCAGGACCAGGGAAGTGATCGTCCCCCTGAACTCTGCACTGGTGAGGCCACATCTCGAATCCTGTGTTCAGTTTTGGGGCCCTCACTACAAGAAAAACATTGAGGGGCTGGAGTGTGTCCAGAGAAGGACAATGGAGCTGATCAAGGGGCTGGAGCACAAGGCTTATGAGGAGCAGCTGAGGGACCTGGGGTTGTTTAGCCTGGAGAAGAGGAGGCTGAGGGGAGACCTTACCACTGTCTACAACTACCTAAAAGGAAGTTGTGGAGATGAGGGTACTGGCCTCTTCTCCCAAGTGACAGGGGACGAGATGAGAGGGAATGGCCTCAAGCTCCACCAGGGGAGGTTCAGGCTGAACATTAGGAAAAGATTTTTCACAGAAAGGGTCATTGGGCATTGACAGAGGCTGCCCAGGGAGGGGGTTGAGTCACCTTCCCTGGAGGTGTTTAAGGGAAGGGTGGATGAGGTGCTGGGGGGCATGGTTTAGTATTTGATAGGAATAACCACTTGATGATCCGGTGGGTCTTTTCCAACCTGGTGATTCTATGATTCTATCATTCATCATGAAGGAATTCCTCCTTGAGTCTCGTCTAAATTTCCCCCTTCTCCAGTTTATAGCCATTTCCCCCTAGCCCTATCACTACAAGCCTTTGTAAACAGTCCCTCCTAAACTTTCATGTAGGCCCCCTTCAGGTACTGGATGGTTGCTATAAGATCTCCTCGGAGCCTTCTCTTCTCCAGGCTGCACAACACCAACTCTCTCAGCCTGTCCTCATAGGGAAGGTGCTCCAGCCCTCTCATCATCTTTGTAGCCCTCCTCTGGACCCGTTCCAACAGCTCCATACCCTTGTTATGCTGAGGATTCCAGAACTGGACACAGTGCTCCAGATGAGATCTCACAAGAGAGGAATAGAAGGGCAGAATCCCCTCTCTTGCCCTGCTGGCCACGCTTCTTTTGATGCAGCCCAGAATACGGTTGGCCTTCTGGGCTGCGAGCGCACATTGCTGGCTCATGTTGAGCTTCTCATCAATGAGCAAGCTTCCTGTAGGATATCTCCAGGCTCTCTTTTGGAGGGGATGAGAGATTGAACACCTTGATCATATTAAGGGGAGTAGGGCTGTCTGCAGATAGAGCAGCAAAGATGCAGGGGGCAAAACAGTTGTGACAGGCATATTATTTCGGATTAGTTAGAGGAGAAATAGAGAGGCAGAAGGGAAAAGGTACCTGAAACACTGTAGCTGACAGAGGCTCCAGTAAACGGTAAAGCCATTAAGAGAAACTGGAACAGAGCAATTCACTGGAGTTCAGCAGAGAACTCTGAGCAGGAGGGAGTATTTAAGTGGGTGCGATGGAAAGCAAAGCACAGGGGCAAAGCATGAGCATGTGAATATAAGCAGGAAAAAGGCAGGAATAAAGGGGAAAAAGACAGTGTCAACTGTCTGCATTTACTTGGTAATGATCATCAGAATGGAAATGACCAGGATAATCTGGAGAGTTGTAAGAGGATAGAAAGGGCTTCATATGAAACTTCCTTTGTGCTAGTGAGAAATTATATCAATATGGCTGAATTGTCAGTATTTGCAGGAGATTTAAACGTGTCGAAACTGGAAGGAGTGCTCAGTTGGTGATGAGGATCAGGGGCAGTAACTGTAGGTTCTGCAGCTGAGCGCTAGATTGAGACAGATAAGAAGTTCCCAGACCAAGGGAAATCCAAGGAGGTGCAGGACAGGGGATTCCTGGAACCCAGAACTAGCAGCTCTTGTGAGAGAGGCTGCGCAGCAATGATGTTGCTGGGAGAAACCGCATGAGATTTAACATCCCCTAGGGAGTCTGAGTGACCAGGAGCACAGTGAACAGGATGGGCAAACAGGGTGGAGCGTGGCAGTTTGCACAGTAGTTCAGGCAGGCATGGCATGCAGGCAGGATGAGGTCTCTCTCTGAGCTCAGGAAGTAAGTTCAGTTGGTGAGTGGGAGCTCAGCCAAGGTGTCCACTCGTCTGGAGGCTGCATCCTCTGCACCTTGCAGAAGGGACGCATTAGCCCAGACTGAGCTCCCAGGAAAACACGCAGCCATCCAGGTCTCTGGCTGCAGGGAGTGCCCCCAGCTTGCACTGGAAATGGGGGCAGCAGGGGTACAGCTGTGTGAGGTGTGAGCAGGTGGACGATGTCCTTGGCCTGGTGGCAGAGCTGCGAGAGGAAGTAGAGAGGCTAAGGAGCATCAGGGAGCGTGAGCTAGAGACAGACTGGTGGAACCACATCCTGAGCTCCCTGAAACAATAACAGAGACAGCCACTGGAGAAAACCCCTGATCAAAGTGATCCGGTATCCTCCCACCACCAGGATGGAGGCAGGAACTTAAATGGACGTAGGGAGTGGAAGCGAGTCCACTAATGGGGCAGCAAGCGAGCCCCCTCCTTGCCCACACCTCCCCAGGTGCCTCTGCAGAATAGATACAAGGCTCTAGCTGTAGAGGACCAGTCAGTGGACACTGTGGGGGATGACTCATCCACAGGGTCACAGGTCCTGCCAGGAGCTTGCTCCAGCATGGGTTCTCCATGGGGTCACAGCCTCCTTCAGGTGCATCCACCTACTCTGGAGTGGGGTCCCCACAGGCTGCAGGGGAATTTCTGCTCCACATTGACCACCATGGGCTGTAGGGGGACAGCCTGCCTCACCATGGTCTTCTTCACTGGCTGCAGGGCAATCTCTGCTCCAGTGTTGTGACATTTTTCAGAAGTAGTTTGTGGAACATTTAATTTAGATGTGCAGTAACAATTTGGGAAGGAAAATAACTTCAGCATTTACTTTCATTTTTAAAAAAGTTTTTTCACTTACCTGCCATTTCATAACTTGTTTGAGATTTTTAAACATTTTTCTGTAGTGAAAAAGTTAACTGGTTCTGTGGTAATACAGGTGCCAACAGTATTGGACTAAGATATGAAGAACATTTGACTAGTACATGTATGTACTGTGGCACACAGTATAAAATTGATTTTTCTAAAAGAAAATTTGAATTACTTCTCTGTTTCAAATTTGCTCACAGGGAAAGACGTTTAAGGATATGCATGAGGAATTTGAGGAATACATGAATGGACAGATCTTTTCAGGGGTTGCAAAGGAGCCTCTTGTACAATAGGATCTTTGCAAGGGAGAGCAAAGAGCGTTCAGGAAGTTTCCAAGAACCCTATCTGTCCCTTTTTGGATGCTTGTCATCTTTTGTAGTTTTGCTGTAGAGCTTCCTGTGTATTGTTCTTGGATATCATTTGAATTAGTGGCATGGGTGCTGTTTTAACCATGTTACAAATAAGAAAACTGCAACAACAATATTTTTAATGTTCTTCATTGAGATTGGCTCTGTTAAGAGAACTACCTTAAACTGCACTAGAACGAATTGATAGGATGCAGTAGGTCTTTTTTAATTTGTCATGTACTCATTAGGATAGGCAGTAGAACACAGCCTTTTATGAACGCATCCCAAGCAGATGTTACAACCATCTGGGTGTACTGAAACAGATGCCATCTACAGAAGCCTTTTCAACATAAAATGTAATCAAATTGTGGATTTCCACATTCTAATGTAAGTTTTCATTGTTGTGCATTAATGAGTTGAACTACATTAGAATGTGATTGTATGATTTCTTTCCCCTTGGGAAAGGAATGAAAATTAGATTTCTCATATGAAGCTATCCCAATGAGAGGAAATGTACATAAATGTACTTTGGAGGGGATTGCACTGTATGAAGGTAGTGATATAGTTGAGATGCAGGTTAAATTGTTAAACCTACTTTTAAGGTCAGGGTTAATGCCAGAATAAGTAAATTCAGTAATGTTTTTCCAGTGTTCATATGGTCCATTGTCATTATGCCTTTAACATGAAAGTTATTTCTCAGCAGGATACCAAATTAAGTGTTTCTGCTAAACACCTGTTTTACCTATTTTGGATTTGGCCATTAGATCCCTTTGATCATGTTAGAGTTGTGTGTGTGTGGTGGTTTGGTGGGGGAGGCAGGTTGGTGGAATCTTTCACCTTGGGTATTCTCCATATCTGATCTCGTACAACTGTATTTTACTGAAGAGAGTAAGAGGAGGAAAATAAACAAGAATGTTCCACTGCCGCTTTTTTCTCGTTTCCACTATTCCTTTTGAGTATTTACTATATTTGAAACTTGGCGAGCTTCTCAGGACAATTTTTCCAGCAGTATGGATTGTGGAATTCATCACATGGGGGCCATTTTTTGACATAACCTCATTTTCTCCAACTATATGAAGCTAAGATGGCTGTGAAGTACGGTCTTTCTGATTTAGTAGTAGTTTCAAACAATTATGTTGCGGAGAGATGGTTATGTGCAGTATTTTAGAGAACTGTAATACAGTGTTTGTTAAAATAATAACGCCAAGTGGCTGTGGAACCAAACAGAAAACGGTGTCATAATTTTAGGCTTTACAGTTGATGGTATTGTGCAAAATAAAAAACATCCCTTCTATAAACTATGTGTAAAGAAGCGACAGTATATTTTACTTATGAAGAGCAAAAATGTAATGCATATTTTTACCATGAATTAATTTTGTCTCTGAAAATGGAGTTTATAGCTACTTTGAAAAATGTACTTAACCAGAACCATACCAAACCTCAAATTCAGACAGCCACCAGAGAAAGCCCCTGATCAAAGGGATCCAGTATCCTCCCACCACCAGGATGGAGGCAGGGACTTAAATGGACGTAGTGTGTGGAAGCAAGTCCACTAACGGGGCAGCAAGCGAGCCCCCTCCTTGCCCACACCTCCCCAGGTGCCTCTGCAGAATAGATACAAGGCTCTAGCTGTAGAGGACCAGTCAGTGGACACTGTGGGGGATGACTCATCTACACCAGAGGAGGGGCCAAGGCCAAAAGGAGGCACCCCCCCCCCATATTACTACGCCATGAGGAGGTGAGTCGTAGTTGTAGGAGACTGCTGAGGGAAACAGAAGATCCGATATGTCAGGCAGCTGCTACTCACAGGGAAGTTTGCTGCCTCCCAGGAGCCCAGGTTAGGGATATTGCTAGGGAACTCCCTAGTCTAGTACAGCCCTCAGACTACTACCCACTACTGCTCTTGCACGTGGGAGGTGATGAAGTTGCAGTATGGTGCCCAAGGGTGGTCAAAAGAAACTCTAGGGCCTTGGGACGGCTACTGAGGGAATCTGGAGCCCAGGTGCTGTTTTCCTCCCTCCTTCCAATTGTGGGCAGTGACACTGGAAGGATCAGACGGGCCCAGTCTATTAATACATGGCTCCGTGGCTGGTGTCACTGGAACAACTTGGGGGTTTTGACAACGGGATGGCCTACACGGCACCAGGCTTACAGGTATCAGATGGGAGCCACCTTTCCCAAAGGGGGAGGAGGGTCTTTGCTCAGGAGCTTGCAGGGCTCATTGATAGGGCTTTAAACTCGATGTGAAGGGGGAGGGGGATAATATCAGGCTTGCCTGTGACAAGCTGCAGGAGGGCACACGATGGGTAGAGGGATCTCCACCTGCTGCCCCAGGGTGTGCTGGGGATGCAGCGACACAGTTGAAGTCCTGTGGAAATGAGTGGGAGGCTCCTGAGGTAACAGGTACCAGGAAGGAAACTTCCATAGAACACCATAAAATTTGAATCAGAAAACTTAATGTCAATTTATATGGTAATCCATCATACGTGGGTTCCTATTCCTGCTGGAGGCAGGGACATATTAATACAACACAAACACTGCATACCTGAAGAAGGCTTAGCTTTTGGACCTGAATTGCATTGTGATCCTGTGGTGGGAAGTTGTTGAGACAAAGATTCTCTAAAATAAGAAGCTAATTTAAATCTCCTCTTGTACTGAATACACAAAGAAAGCTTGATGTACTGTCCCCAGTTTTAAGGTACATTTGAGCAGCAAGTAGAACAAGCTCTGAAAATTTAAGCAAACAATATGCTGTTTAAAAATACAGCTTCAAAATGTTACACTTATTCTCAAATAAAGCAAGCAAGCTCCCAAGAATCAACGCGAGATAAAAGAGGCTGCCAGGAAGAGACACAGGGAGGTAGCAATGTTTTCTGCTATGGGGTGTGTTAGTCTGTTGAGTTGCTGTCTAGACAAATACTAATACCTCAGGCCCAGTGTCAAGCTAGGCTGGACTAACACTAAATAGTAGTACTGCTTTGATGGAGACACTTTTCTATCTCCACTGGGTCCCTCAGTAGCAGCCTCAGTAGGAGGAGAAAAAATAAAAGGATAAATTCCCTTGCCCAGCACAAAGCACAGTCTTAAGAGTCCATGCAGCAACCAGATGTAGACAGAGGCAAGATCCCTGCCCTGTCCTTTCTTTACCCCAGCTGGTTCTCAGCCAGAAGCTCCATGATCATATTTGTGTGTCGTTGCCAAGAAGATGCTGTGAGTCATGGTATGTTAGCTTTAGACCCTGGTGACCTTGGAGGCAAAGGGGGACAGCTCATCTGGCTTTTGCACTGTCCTTGCTTGGGAAGTGGATAGCTCACGCCCTTTGCTATTAATTCTGCTATACTTTTTGCTGCTATCAAATCTGGGTTTCTGCAACTCTATGATGGCCAGCCAGGCTGTTGCCCTAATTTGGCTTTTCCCCTTTGTATCCCATATGCAGAAAATCAGAGGGAGCTGGTTCGGATGGGCTCCCTGAAGAATGGCAACATGGGAAGCCCAGTTAATCAGCAGCCCAAGAAGAACAATGTGATGGCACGAACAAGGTAAAGGACTGGAAAAGCACTCAGCTGTGCTCTAAGCTGCAATCCCTAATGACCTTAGGATGAGCAAGGATGATGTTCATTGCTATTTGCCTTCTGTTAAATGTGCTGCAAGAGCAGTGATGACCCTTGCCAAATCTGGCAGGTCCAGATGCTCTGTTGTTTTGCATCCCATCCCCTGGGGAGATGTACGAACAGCTGGGCTCAGGACTGGTGACAGTGCAGCCTGAATGAGGCAGAGGCAACCCAGCCAGGTCAAAATCAGGGAATTTTATATGGCTGCCTTGCATGTTCTGTGTAGCTTCACGTAACACAATCCTGTCAGCAGGAGAGTATATGATGATGCTTCATGTAACGCAAACTGATTTAGAGCTTAGTTCTGCCTTGACTGCTTTTATCCCAGTAGTTCCTCTGTTCCTTTTTGATGATAAATCTTTCCCCATACTGACTGACTGACAAAGGCTTGTGAATAATCCATCTCTGTATGCTTTGCTGTATGCCTCTTCTGCATTTTGAACAGCATGGTCATACTTTACTGGAGTTGCTTTGGCACGTCTCTGTATGACAGTATCAGACAGTGCTACAAACTGATATAAAAAAATGTTATTGGCCGAATGCTTTCTTTTAGAGTATTTCTATTTTTTTCCATGCAAGCTTTAGTGTATCACTTGCCTGCGTTCTAGAGGAAGTAAACCCCCTGGGTCTACAGGATTGCACGCTTTGCATGCTACTAGAAAGTCACCAGTTTTTAATGGAAGACCTCACTTAGAATGACAGCAGAATCTGCATGAATGCTACATGTTTATTGATGAATGAGAAAGTTGCATGGATTACTGTCACAGTTTAGCCCCAATCCAGATAATTTCAGCAGCTAAAACTGAGCAGCTGGGGTCCCAATTCCCTTCCCCAACCCCCTACCCCAGGGAAAAGGGAAAGGAAAATGAGAGGAAAAGACTTGAGAGTTGGAAACTAAAACTACAGCTTTAATGAATAACAATAATAAAGAAAATAATAAGAAAATAATAGAATAAATACAAATATATGAGATTGTGCCCCCACCCCTCGATGACTGTACGTCACCACAAATGCTGCAGAGCAGACACAAGGGAAAGGGTCCATGGCTAGAAGAAAGCTGGGCTCAGGAACTGTATTCAGGAATGCATGGATCTGGGGTCAGGCACAAACAGACAGATGAGGTCTTTGCTGGTTATCGGCCATTGCAAAAGAGAATGAGACCCTCACGGTCTCTCAGTTTTATACAGGGTATGACATCTATGGGATCAAAGAAGAGGACCTGACTCTCATGATTCCCTCAATTTTATCTCAAGTATGATGTCGATGGGATGGCATACTCTGTTGGTCAGTTTGGGGTCACCTCTCCTGTCCACCTCTCCCTGCAGGTGTGACCTTTCATCCCCTTCCCTTACGGCTCCACCAGCTCAAGGATGGCCTTGGTTTCCATATGGATAAGCATGAGCAATGGCCTTTCTGCATACCAATGCTCCATGTTATCACTTCTAGGGAGAAACATTGTCTGAGAACATGCAGTTCACTTTCAGAATATGAAGTTATTTAGATGATGCTTAGTTGGTGTCATGCCCCGGATTCATGAGCCACACGCTCGCGCCTAGGCTTCTTTTGACCTATACAGTCAAAAGATGGGGGCTTACCTGGATCCACGAGCTACCAACTTGTGCCCGAGCTTCTTTCGACCTGCAGAGTCAAAACATGCAGTTTCTTTTATCTGTGTTGCAATCTGGAGCCCAACAAGGTCACTCTCAGTGTGAAAATCAGAAGCAAATTATATTCTGGCTTTTGACCAAAATAAACAGATTAAAAGACTCGGATGCCCAGCTGAGATATGGGGTGGCAACTTCCCAAAGTTGCAGGAAACAGATTTCAATCTGGGCAAATCATGTTCTGATCCTTGAACATGGCTAAGGTCACTCGGATTCGATACGACACATGTTGATACCAGACCAGGAACAGTAAGGTAAATGAGAGAGAGCGAGAATGGAAAAAGAAAGAATCCCCACATCGATGGCAGCAGCAGGTCACATTTTCGCTGCAGCAGCTTCTTCCAGGCTGCATGGTCCAAGCTAGTCCCATTCAAGTGATGGACAAGTGCATGCCATGTGGCTCCTTGCGTGTTCATTTATCAGGCCAGTCCTCCTGCACCTCCCCTCCATTGAACCCGGAGCCATGGACAAGGCCCTCAGGCGATATCCTATGATCTGTCCTTTGGGAGCACCTGCTGCTGCACCCTCTCCGCTATTCAGTGCCGGTGCTACGAAACAAGGGCACAAATGGCCATCCCTCAGACAAAATGTTTACGGCAAAGTAAAAAGCAAAGTTGGACTTTACAGTTGGAGTCAGATAAATGATTCTAACGTAGCCCAAACCACAACAATTACCATATATTAAGCAGAACAGGAGCTGCAGGTCAGAGCCTCTCTGTATGCAACACATCTGAACAATGAGGTTCCTTGTTCACATTAATTCCCTAAACCCACAACACTACTCATAAATCATGCCAGGACTTTGCAAAGTTTTATTTCATAGAATCATAGAATCATAGAATCATAGAATCATAGAATGGTTCGGGTTGGAAGGGACCTTCAAGATCATCCAGTTCCAAACCCCCTGCCATGGGCAGGGACACTTCCCACTGGATCAGTCTCCTCAAGGCCCCACCCAACCTGGCCTTGAACTCCTCTAGGGATGGGGCAGCCACAACTTCCCTGGGCAACATGTTCCAGTGTCTCAACACTCTCATGGTGAAGAAATTCTTCCTAATGTCCAATCTAAATCTTCTCTCCAATTTAAAGCCATTACCCCTTGGCCTATCACTACAGGCCATTGTAAACAGTCCCTCCTCAGCTTTCCTGTAATCCCCTTCAGGTACTGGAAGGCCTCTATAAGATCTTCTCAGAGCCTTCTCTTCTCCAGGCTGAACAACCCCAACTCTCTCAGCCTGCCCTCATATGGGAGGTGCTCCAGCCCTCTGATCATCCTTGTAGCCTCCTCTGGACCCATTCCAACAGCTCCATATCCTTCTTATGGTGAGGATTCCAGAACTGGACACAGGACTCCAGGTGGGGTCTCATGAGCGCCGAGTAGAGGGGGAGTATCACCTCCCTCACCCTGCTGCAAGACCCTGCAATGTTTTTGGAATGCACTGCATTGCTCACTGCTCTGTGTTTGGTTGTTGAGAGCATATAAAGGAGCCAGGACCTTAGTGGCAGCAAGAAATTCAGCAGGTGCTCTCAGCTGGCTTTTACATGCTTCACTTTGTCTTCCAAATACAAGCTGGAAAAACTTGGTTTCTTTTGGCAATAGGCTGCACACTAGCTTCCCAAGAGGAATTGTTGCAGATTTGCTGCTGGAGAAATTTAGAAACACAGAAGTTAGCGGAGGAAGATGGTAAGGGAGAGAAGATGGGATAAATACAGGTGCCTACCTGTAAAATTAGTGACTTCTGCTTAGAGAGGCTACTGTTTCTTAGCTGCTAATGGAAATAAGAATGATTTGGCTGGGAAGGGCAGAGTAGTGGCACCCATTGACAAAAAATTTTGAATGGTCAGCTCAGTTTTGTTCCATCTGTGCACACCTGAGCACTGTTCAGAGGACATGTGGACACCTCCACAGCCAAGGAAAGCCTGCTGGCCGTAGACTTGCTTTTCTTCATTACATTTCACACAATTTTTAGAAGCATTCCTTAGGATCTGCAAAACAGAGGTTTGCAGCCATTGCTTTAATAGCAGATGTAGCCAAGCTCCGTTGTTCCCATATGGCTGGGTGATGTCTGGTACAGGGACTCACTGGCCCATATCTCTTTATCTCCCAGCTCCCTTGGCTTTCTGGGAAACAAGCAGGACCACAAGCACAGCCCTAGTAATATCTTAGAAAGGTTTGGTCTGTCTTGCCACAGACAGGGCAAACCTGGGAAGGCAGAAGTGCCACAAGCTTGTTCAAGCAGCTTCTTTTCACAAGAAAATGGCTGCGGTACAATGGGACTATCACAGTTTAGCCCCACCCGACTTGATCAGGTGCCAATGCGGGCAGTTGTGTGTCCCAATCTCCCCTCTACACACAGGGAAAGGGAAATGAGAGAGAATTATGGGTTGGAAACTAAAACAGCTTTAATGAAACAATAGTAATAATAAGGAAAATACTATTAATAAGAAAATAATAAAATATATACAGATATACAAAATTGAACACACACCCCCAGCATGATGCTGCAGAGCAGACACAAGGAAAGGTCCTAGACTGGACTCAGCAGCAGACAAGAGCTAGACTCAGGAAGTGGATTCAGGAACAAATGGATTGGAATCAAGGGCAGATGGACGGATGAGACTCTTATTGGACATTGGCCATTGAAGAATATGGCTCGACCCTTGTGTTCCCTCAACTTTATACTGAGTATGACATATATGAAATGGAATATGCTGTTGGTCAGTTTTGGGTCATCTGTCTACTCCTCCCTGCAGATGTGACTTTTTTCTCCCTTTCGACTTACTGCATTCCACTAACTCGAGGATGGCCTTGGTTTCCATAGGGATAAGTGTAAGCAATAGCCTTTCTGCACGTCAGTGCCCTATTACTTAGGTAATAACTATAAATAGTAAGCATTATCACTTCTAGAGACAGATGCTATCTCAAAAATCAGGTAGGTCACTTTCAGAAAATGCTGTTACTTAGAAGAGGCTTAACTGAAAAGTTCGAAAAGCAGTTCTGCTTTCGCTCAAACAAGAACACTGGATCTCTATGTTACCATTAGCAAAATTTGCCTATAACAGCAGTGTCCATTCTTCCACGCAGCAGACCCATTTTCATTTGTAGTATGGTTTTCAATCCCATGACCTCCCAGCTACTAGGGGGGTTGCCCAGGGTGTTTTTACTGAGAGTTCCCTTGAGCGGACGTGGCATATACATTTGTTTTTTGAGAAAGAAAAGGCTGCTCACAAAGACTATGCAGATAGACATTGGCGACCACCACCAGACTTTGCAGTTGAGGTCAATGTTTGGTTGTCCAATGAACATGTTCATTTGGTGCATTCTTCACAGACTCACAGAACAACCTGAGTTGGAAGAGACCCACAAGAATCATCGAGCCCAACACCTGTCCCTGCATAGGACAGGCCCCAAATTTACATCATGTGTCCGAGTGCATTGTCCAAATGCTTCTTGACTATCGTCAGGCTTGATGCCATGACTGCTTCCCTCGGAAGCTGTTCCAGAGCTACACCACCCTCTGGGGGAAGAATCTTTTCCTAATATTCAACCTAAACCTGCCCTGGACATATTCCTGCCATTCCCTGCTCCTCCTCCTCCCCTTGTGAGGAAGCAGTAAACTGCGATGAGGTCTCCCCTCAGTCTCCTCCTCTCCAGGCTGAACAGACCAAGTGATTTAGCTGCTCCTCATACGACTTCCCCTCTAGACTCTTCACCAACTTTGTGGCCATCCGGGAGGGACTATTCATAAAGGCTTGTAGTGATCGGATGCGGGGGAACGGGTATAAACTGGAGAGGGGCAGATTTAGGCTAGACATAAGGAAGAATTATTTCACCATGACAGTGGTGAGGCAACAGAACAGGTTGGCCAGGGAAGTTATGGCTGCCCCATCCCTGGAGGTGTTCAAGGCCAGGTTGGACAGGGCCATGGCAGCCTGATCCAGTGGGAGTTGTCCCTGCCCATGGCAGGGTGGTTGAACTAGATGATCTTTAAGGTCCCTTCCAACCCAAACTTTCTATGATCCTGAGAGTTGCCTGAGCAGAGCTGGCACGCTCAGCCACATGCATAGAGATCTGCATATGAGTCCATAATCACCTTACCATATTTAAAACCTTGGATTCAGCCTTTTCACTATCCATCAGCAAAGACTCACCTAATTTCACTTGAAGTGGGGATGGCTTATAGTTCATGGCTACAGTCTCTCCTTCTCTCGTATCACAACCTCTGCCCAAAATAGATGCATCTGCTGGATCCTGTTAAGAAAGAAAATGAAACAAAACGGAACAGTTTGGCTAAAAGTTGTGCAGCCTCTTCTCTAACTGGCTGTTAGGTGAGTCAATTCCAACCCTCCCCGGCACATCTTCTTGCCATTCCCTGGGGACCTGTCATTGGTCACCAGAGAGAAGAGATCGGCACCTGCTTCTCCACTTCCAAGGAAGCAGTAAACTGCGATGAGGTCCCCCCTCAGTCTCCTCCTCTCCAGGCTGAACAGACCAAGTGACTTTAGCCACTCCTCATACAGCTTCCCCTCTAGACTCTTCACCAACTTTGTGGCCCTCTGCTGGACGCTCTCCAGTAGCTTTAGATCCTTTTTATCCTGTGGTGCCCAAAACTGCACACAATACTCAAGGTGGGGCCGCACCAGTGCAGAGCAGAGCAGGACAATCCCCTCCCTCACTCGGCTGGCAATGCCATGCTGGATGCATCCCAGGACACATTTGGCCCTCTTGGCTGCCAGGGCACTGCTGGCTCATGTTCAACTTTCCGTCAACCAGAACCCCCAGATCCCTTTCTGCAGGGCTGCTCTTTAGCCTCTCGCTCTCCAGTCTGTATGGATATCCAGGGTTGCTGTGTCCCAGGGGCAAAACCCAGCACTTGCCCTTGTTAAACTTCATGTGGTTGGCGACTGCCCAGCTCTCCAGTTTGTCCAGATCCCTCTGCGGGGCCTCTTTGCCCTCAAGAATGTCAGCAGCTCCCCCCAACAGCAAACTTGGTTAGGAAACCTTCAAGTCCTGCATCCAGGTCATTTACGAAGACGTTAAAGAATGCTAGTCTCAAGATGGATTCCTGCAGAACCCCACTAGCGACTGGTTGCCAGCCCAATGTAACCCCATTCACTCTGACCCCTTCAGCCCACGCGTCAGCCAATTGCTCACCCACTGCATTATGTGCTGGACGCTGGACACTTTGTTCAGGAAGAGACTGTGAGAGACAGGATCAAAGGCCTTGATGAAATCCAGAAAGATTATGTCAGCTGGTTTTCTTTGGTCAACCAGATGGGTGACCTTGTTGTAAAAGGAAATTAAGTTTGTCAGGCAGGACCTTCCTGTAATGAACCCGTGCTGGCTGGCACCAATGACTGTGTGGTCTTTCAGGTGTTTTTCAGTAGCTCCCAGAATAATCTTCTCCATAATCTCACCAGGCACTGAAGTGAGACTGACAGACCTGGAGTTACTGGGGTCATCTCTGCTGCCCTTCTTGAGGACTGGGACAACATTTGCCACCTTCCAGTCAACTGGTACCTCTCCAGATTTCCAAGAGCATTGGAAAATCATTGAGAGAGGTCTTGCTATGACCTCAGCTAGCTCTTTAAGTACCCTGGGATGAACCCCATCAGGCCCCATCGACTTATAGGGACCCAGCTGGAGCAGCAAATCCTGCACAAGTTCGGAGTTGCTTGGGAGTTTAGCATTTGCACAGTCTTGGTCCTCCAGCCCAGGGCTCTGGGGGGCCCCGAGCCCATCATCGGTGTTGAAGACTGTGGTGAAGAAAGCATTAAATGTCTCTGCTTTGTCTAAATCCCTGTTTGTGAGGTGTCCATGCTCATTAAGTAATGGGCCGATGTTATTTCTGGCCTGCCTTTTGCTATGAACATATTTTAAAAGGCCCTTTGTATTGTCCTTCACAGTGCTGGCCAGCTTCAACTCCAGTGGAGCTTTGGCCTAATGCAGCTCTGGAAAGCAACAATTGAATTGTAGTAGTAAAACAAGTTTAAAATTAACCCTTCATTTGAAATTCAATGGGCCAATTCTTTCAAGTATACAATGCCTATTTTCTGTTGTTTTTCTTTTCCAAATTCCTTTAAGTGGAAGAAATGTCTGAGTAACTTGTGAGAAATCATTGTAGAAATTTTATGAATGGAATGTACTAAAATTACCTTGTGTGTAGTTCTGAATCATGTCATGAACACAGCGGCTAATATGGCTGAAATGGTTTCATATCAAGCATGAGCAGATAAGGATATTATGCTCTGAAAAAACAAAAGTAAAAAGGAGGAAGCAAAAGTCTGCACTGGATTAGCACCCACTCTCTGTACACCTCACACAACATGAACCACTCGGGGACTTCCCATCTCATCGGCTGAGACTAGGACAGACTTTAGTTTAAATCATATAGATTTTTTTCCCTCTATATTACAAATCTATTTGTCACTTCAATTAAATGTTTACTTTCCATCCATACTGAGTCATTAGAAGTCTCATCTACCTTAGGGGTTCAGTGGGCTTCTACAGTACTACTCTTGGAACCAGTACAGCATGGTCAAGTAAATAAGCAACCATTTGAGTCCACTGCTCCCTTCACGTTGATTTCTGGAGATAATGAAGAGTCACATCACCACCACTCTTCTAAACGAAGTGCTTTACGGTTCGAAGGTCCATATTTGGATCCAAAACCTGGTCCTCAATCTTCTTAGAGGACCTAGTTGTCTGAGACTCATTATCCAAGTGTATGATTTTCTCATACGCGTGTTCCATCACTTTTCTCACCTTCAGCATATCACTTGCTGCATATATATATATATATAAAATATGTCTAAGCAATGGCCTTTCTGCATACCAGTGCCCCGTTACTTTGGTGATAATTGTAGATTTTAATTGTTATCACTTCTAGAGACAGTCGCTGTCTGAAAACATGCAGTTAACTTTTGGAAAATGAAGTTAATTAGAGGAGGCTTAGCTGAAAAGTTAGGAAATAAGTTCTGCTTTAGCTCAAACCGGAACATTCCACCCCTTATTCCATACAATTTACATCATGCTCATGTCACTACAACTTGTGAGGGTGCATGAGGTACTTAGGGGCATGGTTTAGGGATTGGTGGGAATGGTTGGACTCGACGATCCGGTGGGTCTCTTCCAACCTGGTTATTCTGTGTGTGATTCTGTGTGTGTATCTTCAAAAATATATACATATACACATATAGATTATTAATCCGTGATTTATCTACAGAAAAGGTCATTAAGTTCATGACTTTTGGTCTCCATCCATTACAATAGTCTTTCAGGGCAAGAGGAACTGTATGAGGATTCAGCGTGGTTCATGCCCACAGGCTGCAGGTCAAAGATGTCAACTTCAAGGAGGTTACTGGACGCCACATGATGAAGGTGGCTCATTATCCTGAAAAACACTTAGTGAACACTGTTAGTGTTATGTAGCAACTATCATTATACAGCTTAAGATTGAGCATTCTCACCCAGAGCCAGATTTCCTTGAGCTACACATTGAACTTTACCATCCTTCAGCATTACCCACCAAGCAGGCCCTTGAGCGAAAGCAACCCCACAAATGGGTTTACCTTTGCCCGAAGCAGGAGAAACCCAAAGAGTTTTCTCCAACAAATCCCTTTCATGTACCACAGGGACTTTATCCCCTTCCACCGTATGCAGAAGGTCTGACTGAGCAGGACTAGCCGGACTGGTAGATCCTCTGGTGTTCACCAATGAGGTGGCTTCTGTCAGAATGCTTATCCCAGTTTTTAAATGTGCCACTCCTCAGTGTTTTCAGAGTTGTTTGTAACAGTCCATGACTAGTTTCTCTAGCTGGGTAGCAATATCTCACTACAGTGTGGCAGCCCAAAAGACTTTATCTCTGCACTACTAGTTCTTCCATTTCCACTGCTTTAATCACCCCCATGAAGCATTTGCTACCATCCATGAGTCAATATAGAGTACTGACTGCTTTTCTTGTCTAAAGCTAGTCGGATAGCTTTTACTTCTGCAAACTGGCTCGATTCACCTTTTCCTTCAGACAGAAAATTGAATTCTGCCTTAGAAAACTGATTCTGCTTTAATTTAAACTAGAACAGGAAGATACTCCTGTGGGATACACTGAAAAACATCCAAGTTATGATAGTTCTTTAAGTCTGAACTGATGGCTTCCTCTCATCTCTGCAGGAGGAGAATAAGCTAAAGCCTTTTCCACTTTAATAGTTCTGCTCTTCTCCTCATCAAATATTTTTTCCTTTGTTCAGGCAAACCACATTGCTTCTCCTAGTCTCTACTCCACCTCTTCCCCCTTCCCCATGGTTTCTGTTCTTCTGTATTATCTATATGAATTTCTGATATCCAGCCTCTAGTACCAGGTGCCTTCACTATTTGATCTTCTGGGGCACAGGCACAGCCAGCCTTAGAAGTGACAAGATCTGAAACCGTAACATGCTCAGTCTCCCGAGGAGAAAATAAAATGAGAACAATATTGGGGTGATGCTGACATACTCACTATGAACACAGGCAGAGCCTACAACACCATCTGCACCACTTCTGCACAGCCAGATATTGTAGCCCACTCTGAGGATAACCTAAACTCAGATTTTGTCATAACATATTTCATGTTAAGTGAGCAAAAACACCATGACAAGTAGTTCATACTAGGACAGCTGCAGATAAAAGCAGCAATCTGTCTTTGTCCCAAGGACAGTGTGAAGCAAAAGTAAGGACAATCAGGATGCAAAGGAAAGATTTAGCTCAGAGGCAAAGACATTATCACAGTTTTTGTCTATTGCAGAAAATTTGAAGATCTGTTATTTGAAAAAAGACATTTCTCAAGAAAAATGTGTAGTGATTTTTTTAATCAATTAAATAGCATCATAAAGGATTCTTCTAGATCCCCTGACAGTGCTTTGTTCACTCATGATATAGTAACTGTCAGTATATATGGAGCACTGACTTGCTTGCTTGAAGAGCAAGCATGGAAGTCTACTTATGTGTGTGAGCAGGCTTCTGCTGCCAGATCACAACTTCAGTTTTAGTTTCAGACATCTTGCTTCTTGACTTCTTTCTTATATACTCTAGAAGTGGTTCAGTGCTATGGGAAGAGGTACTGAAGTTTGCAAGTGAATCCCATTTTCTCCAGTTCCTTGGTGCTGCAGGTGGGAAAGTCTGCATCAGTTCTTAAATTAATTTCCTTAATCTTGTGTTTCAATGAATGCAATAAGAAAATACAACTAGTCGTGAGCCTATACATCTACTTTGTGATAACATTTGATATATTTTATTCTCCCTGAGCCTGGAGGCCTTTGTGTTGCTAAAATTGTAATGGCTTCCTGAAATTCTCTGAGCAGAAGCAGAAGAGCATTGCAGGTGGTTAGAGTGCAGTTGGAGCAAGGATGAGATAGATTATCATCTTTAGATTTATATTTTCTAAACTCTTAGTGAAGTATCATTGTGCACCATTGTGTGTTGTTAAAGGCCGGTTCTTCATTTGGGAGAAAACCTAAGTTAACTCACTGAACAAGGAGATTTTCACCACTCTTCTTATATTCCCACCTGCTGAATGTAGAATCTTCTTCCATTTGCTTTGTTTGTTTGATCTTACTTTAAGCATAAACCAAAGTCTGTGCAGTTTTGTGGACAAAAGAACTCTGTTGTGAACTGGATACCATTGAATTAATGCATTTTCCTTATTCTAGAAGCTCTGAAGCCTGTATTCCATTACACAAATTCTCTCAGGCAATTAAAGGTACAAAGTCATCGTCAGCCTTTGTAATGCTTCTGATGGAGTGAAAGTCATTATAAAATAATGGGATTTAAATGTTCTAGTCTGACTGGATTCTTACATTGCACCCACCATCTCATATTTCTCATATTACTAAATTTAGGAGTGAGACCTTAAAAGTGCTGTGTTTTGGGGACTCATGCAGAAAGACCAAATCCCTGATTTCCAATAGTAGAATAATAGGAGCACCAAGCCTCTGCCTTCCCCTAGCCTCCTTCTCCCATTTACTCATTGTTAGTGTCATGCACTCATTTCTAGGGGGAAAAAAAGCAATGTAAAAATGGACAATCTGATACGACAAGCAGTGCTAGCTGAACAAGTTCACCAGAATGAAGTGTGAAGTGTCCCAACTGCTTTTTCTTCCAGGGAGGAGTGTGTTCTCAAGGCATCTCCAGTGTTTATCCTTGTGAAACTGCTCTGAACTACTCAGATATACAGCTCGCTTCCTCTGATTTGCACCCATTTAATGTCCTCACTGATAAGGGTGAACTTGCAAGGAAGTGAAACAGGGAAAGCCTAACTATTGTATGGCTTTGCTCTAGACTATGTGTGGTACTGAGCTTTACTGTGTGGTTAACAGACAACATGTAATTATTTCAGGCTCGTCGTTCCCAATAAGGGTTATTCATCGTTAGATCAGAGTCCAGATGAAAAGCCATTGGTAGCCCTGGATACGGACAGGTATGCAAAGTGTTAATAAGATGATATATATATTACAGTGCAAGCAAGTTTTCATGCCAGAATGCAGCACTAAAGCTAATTCCTGCTGAAACTACTCTTGCAGGCCACTCGCATTCCTCCCTGCTGTGCCCTTCAGGATATGCCATAACAAGTGTGTGTAGAAACAAGTAGGAAGAGACATGAGTAAAAGGGCACTTTGATGGAAATATCTGTGGGGCATAGATGAAAGTTACTCTCCAGGCTCCTGTGATGTAACTGCTCTGTGCCTAAAGTACAGCTTCACGGCATGAGAATGATAGGGCTAACCAGGGAATACAGATGTCTCTAACTGTTGTTTCCTTCTTTACTGTATCTTGTCCTTCCCTGCAGTGATGACGACTTTGATATATCCAGATATTCTTCCTCGGGATACTCATCAGCTGAGGTGAGTTATACTCTTTCCTGACATCTGTGCCATGAATGCTAACCGTAGAGCAGTCGGAAATTACTTTGAGTGGCCTTGTGCTGCCAGAAACATCTACACAAGAAATTTTCCAGTGGTGTAGACTCTGTGAGCCTTGAAGGGGCCATGGCAGAAACTGTGTCATGTTTCTTTCTTCTCCAATGATCCAGTTGGCTCCATTCCCACACTTCCATGGCACAGACAGATCTGCCCATCGGCTGTTTTCACAGATACCTTTGGCTTCACTCAAGCTTTTCCCAGTTCTTCTCAGTCCTGCAGTGTTGGCCCATGTGGTGCAAAAGCATCAACTTGTCTGTCACAGCAGCTCAGCAACCATCTACTTGCCAAGGATACAAATAAAGGTTCTGAGTGCGTGCTGTGATTTCCAGTTCCTGTGGGGGTCAGGGTCACCCAGTGCATGATTACTTTGAGCACCAGAAATTCTAGGGAGGACTTGCAGATATGAACACTTTCCCTTTCAATGAGAAAAAGCAAGGAAGCTCAGGCTTGTTAACCCCTTCATCATTTCTGAATATATTTCCAAGCTCTCTTGTGAATTATTTGTTTAGACTCTGACTACTGCTTCTGCAGGATCTGATTTTACATCCAACGTGCTGAGTAGCCATTCTGCACACAAGCCACTGGGAACTCTTCTCCCTTGTACCCCTTCCTTGGGCAAAATATCTCTGAAACACAGAGAAATGGCCAATAGCAGGGATCAGATCAAATTATCTGGGCCATCTTTGGGCCCTGATGAAATGTTATTCACCCAGATCTGTCGAGACAGCACTTGAATTCAAGATTACAAAAAGCCAAGAGGCTTTATCACCTTTCAGCTGCTATAATGTCCCAGACTGAGAGGAGGGACTGCTCAGCTGCCAGTCTGTTTATTATTATTATTATTATTACATTACTTTAAATGAGGAGTCGTCTTCATGGATAGATAATTCCAGAATTAAAAAGTGTATTGCCTTGCTACTCTGGAATATCTCACTCTAGATATTCCTATTCTGGAAGAAGTTAGAGCAACAGAAGGCAGCCCTCACTTGTGGTCAAAAACTGGGACTTTCATTGATGGGACAGCTGCTAATGATAAGGAAATATATTCCAGAATAAGGGACCTCCTTCTTCTTCCAACCATCAGAAAGAAGTAGTCTCAAGTGTTTGATTGTTTGTCTCTTTGTCTGTAGCAGATCAACCAAGACTTGAACATCCAGCTGCTAAAGGATGGGTACCGGTTAGATGAGATCCCAGATGATGAGGACCTCGACCTAATCCCCCCTAAATCGGTCAACTCTACCTGCATGTGTTGCCAAGCCACCTCCTCTACCACCTGCCACATTCAGTAGTGAGGCCATCAGGCTGTGATTAGTGCTATCCCCTATAACTGTAAAACTTAACAGCCGTTGCTTCCTCCTATGGTAGGACGTGCACTTCCTTGTGTTCATGGAGCCAGAAGAAACCAAAAAATTCATTTCATGATTGGTTAACAAATTATTTTAAGCTACAGTTAAAGAAAAGAGAAATTGCCCAAAGTGCCAGGCAGTGCCTGGCGGAACTGACTGGTCTGGAGAGCAAGCGCAGGAGGGTCTAGAGATACCTCTTTGGTTTGTGTAGGCACTGGAGATGTTTTGTAAGGTGTCTGTTCAAGAACGGGAAGAGTCAGATGGAGCTGCACTTACTCATGCCCACCAAAACTAATCCATCTACAAGATCAGGGGTGAATCTGAGGTGTCAGGGGCTTTTACCTGTGGGAGGAGGTCAGTTAATTCATTTACTAAACCTGATTTGTTATACCATAATCAGGGCACAGGAATGGGAATGGAGCAGAGCATCCTTTTTTTATGGCAAGGCTAGCCAGGACTAGCATGACACAATTCATTCACTTGCAAAGAGGACAAAAAGATGGCATTTCACTGAGTCAGTACTAACTAGAGCTGTTGTGTCACATATCCAATGTAATCTATCCCTAGATCCACATTAATTTATCACCAAACACATCAGATTCAATCTGCAGTCCATCCATTCTCTTCAGAGATTCAGTCCTTGCCTGAGAATACCATACTTCTGAGTTCAGTCCAGTCATGTATACTGAATTCAGCCTATACTTCATTTCTGTGAGACTCATCTGCTTCCAAAAGCCTTAAAGTTTGTTCAACCAAGAAAAAACGAGTCCTGCACAAGACAGGACTAGAGCTGTGCAGTCTGAAGGTCAGTGCCAGAAAAGCTAGATGAAGAAAGCACATTTTTACAGAATTTGGCTGTTGATATTCACTTGACACCACATCTTTTGGTGCCTGTGAGAGAGATTTTTTAATGCTGAAGGCATCTCTATGGTGGTGTCAGACTTTAGGAGGAGGTTCAGCAACAGCAGGATTATGAACAGCTTCAGCTGAAAAAAAAAAACCCCACAAGAGGAATCTACTTACTGTTTATCCCATCTTTGCCCACTTGTGGACCAGGCTTGGTCTGTGTTAGAGATGTCCCATGTCAGGAGCAATTGTGTTTATTTGGTGCTGAAATAGTTGGGAATACCGATGTTATATTAAGTAGCTGGACTGAATTGCCAGTTCACCAGCAGATTGTTTTGAATGCAAAATTATTTATGAAATTAGGAAACATGTCTTCTCCCTGGCCAGTCTTACATTGCTGGCTTCAGCATACATAGGACTCAGGTAATGGATCACAGAAACACAGAATCACTAGGATAGAAAAGATCCACAGGATCATCGAGTCCAACCATTTCTATCAACCATTAAACCATGCCCCTCAGCACCTCATCCACCCATCCTTTAAACACCTCCAGGGATGGTGACACAACCACCTCCCTGGGCAGCCTGTTCCAGTGCCGAATGACACTTTCTGTGAATTTTTTTTTTCTGATGTCCAGCCTGAATCTCCCCTGGCAGAGCTTGAAGCCATTCCCTCTTGTCCTGTCACTTGTCACTTGGGAGAAGAGGCCAGCTCCCTCCTCTACACAATCTCCTTTCAGGTAGTTGTAGAGAGCAATAAGGTCTCCCCTCAGCCTCCTCTTCCCCAGGCTAAACAACCCCAGCCCTCTCAGCCGCTCCTCGTAAGACTTGTTCTCCAGCCCCCTCACCAGCTTTGTTGCTCTTCTCTGGACTTGCTCCAGAGCCTCAACATCTTTCTTGTGGTGAGGGGCCCAGAACTGAACACAGGATTCAATGTGCGGTCTCACCAGTGCTGAGTACAGAGGAAGAATAACCTCCCTGGACCTGCTGTCCGCACCGTTTCTGATACAAGCCAAGATGCCATTGGCCTTCTTGGCCACCTGGGCACACTGCTGGCTCATGGACTGACATTTTTCACGGAGATGAAATCTTTTGCCACAGGCACGACTCTGTGTTTTCCTGCTTTGCCAGGAGGAAAGACTATCTGCCTTGCATCAGCGCTTGCTTTACAGTGCTTTATACTGAGCATCCCTGTCTCCTCATTCAGAAGTGCTGGTTAACTTGCCAACTCCTCTAGGAAGAGAGTGTTTCTCAATTTAATTCCTCTCCTCATTGCCTGGTAATGCTAAGAGGGAATATTTCCAAATTGTTTCTAAAAAAGCACAAAGCATCAGGTCCCCAAATCTTCGCTTCTTCCCTCATGTGCCTGCTTTCTTCTCCACTGCTAGCTCAGGTGTGAGGTTAGCAACTTGTCTGGAGGTGGGGGAAGAGTTCTAACAACACTGTGTAAAGAAAAAAGATAAAAGGGAAAAGGCATTCCTTAAGGAGTCTTTTTTTTAAAATGGAGGATGTAGTCAAAAACCTAACAGAAACCCCACGGTCAAACCAAATCCTATAGGACATGGACAAGTCTCTTAAAATGTTCTCTTTTCTAAAGCAGGACTTTGCAGTTCAGCATTGGTACCATGCAACATCTTCATTGCTTTTATCCTCCTGGGTAAGTCTCTGTGTCTTCCAGCTGGGCTGCACATGCTCAGCCTTTCCCATAGCCTTTGCTCAGAGCATTTTGGTGTGCCTGCTAGAGCAACAAAGTATCTGTTTACATGCTCAGCCTTGGGAGACTACAGGTCTCATAGGTCTCTGTCATGCTGCTATCCCCGTTCAAAGACAAAATGAAGCTTATTGAGACTGTATCTCCCAGAGCTAATGCCTCCCTTCTGAAGGACAGACCTTCGCTGATAACCACTGCCCCATGGCATCACGACCAAGTCCTTTTATTGCGACCCTCTATCACCCCTTTTACTTATGGCATTCCACCAACTTGAATATAGTCTTTTTTCCATAGGAATATATCCAAGCAATGGCCTTTCTGCATACCAGTGCCCCGTTACTTTGGTAATAATTGTAGATTTTAATTGTTATCACTTCTAGAGACAGACACTGCCTGAATACATTCAGTTAACTTTCAGAAAATGAAGTTGCTTAGATGAGGCTAAGCTGAAAAGTTAGAAAATCAATTCTGCTTTAGCTCAAACCAGAACATAGCTGCACCCAGCGCTTCTTCCATATACAGACAGAAGCACAAGCCAAGTGTTTTTCACTGCACACAGAAGGATTTGGTTGTGCAAAGATCTGTTTTGGCATGAGAGTATAGGACTTTAAAATGTCAATTTTTTGGCTTCTCTTCTCTATTCTTTGTGTTCATTTATTTTATTAGTGGAACTAATTAGAAAGGGTGGGGGAAAGTAGTTACCTGTGTAGGGTCATTATCAGGAAGGCTGAATGGATTAAGGCAATGCACATGTGGCTATCATAGAAAACTGAACACAAGCCCTTCTGAACAGTCCGTTAAGCAGTTTATGACCATGGGGCATGCTTGTTGGCTTGTAATTGAATATGATGGATGGCCTGGCAGTATGTATTAACCACAGATTGGACTGGCTCTCCCTATCTGGTTTCATGTTCAGACCCAGAAAGTTTTCCTTGTGCCCTTGTTGGAGGTTATGCTGTGGTGACCTCCCAGGAAGGTGTATAGATACATGGCCATTCTGGCATTGCTCTCCTTTTGCAAAAACAAAAAGAACAGACCCTGACTCTTTGTTGCAGCATTATAAAACACTAATATCTGCAGAGCTGCTGGGCACTCTCCTAACTGCAGATTGCGTGCAATAAAGCAAATTGTTCCTTGTTCCAGTCTTTGCACCAAACCAGATGATCTTCTCAGGCTCTATTTTCAGTCCAAAGTCATACAGAATACCAAAGGAATGAGTGCCATGGAGTATGAAAGGCTGCACTGCTGTCCATCTAAATTACCATGCAAATAGTATAGTTTCCTTATATTGATGCTGGTGCCTCCACAAAGGAATTTGCATTTGAGGACTCCTAAAGCCAGATTGGCTTTTTGTTAGGATTTTATATAATTTTGGTCAGCAAATTACCTGAGTTTAAGAAAATCCTTTCATTTTATCAGATTTTAATTTTGCCCTTTAATGTGAGCTGTCTTTGGACTCCAGAGTCTCAGCACTCAACTCTATCTCTACAATCAGTCTGCAAACTCCCTATTTCCAGATGTCTATGTGAGGGGAATATTCTCCTAGTGTTGAGGAAGGTCTCTAGATAGGATAATCTAGTCTGCTTTTCTGGTGGTTGTATAACCTTTGGCTGAAAGAAGGAGTGTAAGTGTCCAAGTAAGCATCTCAAAGGCTCATTTGATGTTTTATCAGACATATCTTGAAGCCAATCCTTGGAGAGTCACTGGATCATATCTGACACTGCTGCATGTCTATTCCCAACGTGTATGCTTGGTCATTGGGTCTGCTATTCTGTTCTAGCTGTCTTGCCTGCAGATTCTTTGCAATTGCAAAAGCAGGTGGCCAAACCTGCTACACAGACTTCGAAAGGGACTTCAGGATGCTGTGCTCCCCCGTGGACAGGATGGAATCAGCTGCTTCTGATTTGGCTCTCTGGCTCCTTTCTCAAAAGGAGGCACTCACTCTGCTCAGCTGCGTGCTGAGCAGATTGGTCTGAAATCCTTTCCTCTCCATGCAGAGTCTGTCCTTGGGCTGGCCTGCAAGCTGTACAATGGCATGAAAAGTATAGCACTCTATATGTGACTCAACAGAAACATGAAGATGCTTTATGAAGAAAGGAAGGACTCAGCTGAGCACCAGATGGAACAACAAGAAAAGGAAAACAAGCAGTAACTAGAAAGGTTGCCTAGTTCTGTCTTGGCCTAGGGCAGGTTCCAGTTGACTAAGTTAATCTATCTCAGTACAGTGCTCAGTACAGCAGGGAGTAAAGCTTGCTTATATTTTAGATGCACAAATCAGAAACACTGTGTCCCCAAGCTGGCACCACAACCAAACACTACTGTGGAGTGTTGGACTGTTAGAGCACAGAAATGAGATCTAGACACTCTTACTTGGAATGAAGCAGGGTTTGTCACCTGTCTGCTGCTTGGCTCAGCAAGCACAGGCTGCATGTGCCACTTTAAATATACCCTGGCTTTGGCTTCTACCACCCTTCAGAACTGATTTTTCACATCATCCTCCTATTTCTACTTCTCATGTCTCAAAAGAAATATCTGCATAGATGGGCAGTGCCACAGGGCAAGATGGGCTAGGTTGAGCCTAAGGGGAAAGCATGGGAAGGTGTTCATTTTAAGGTGCTTTTCACCTCTAGGAGAACATGGCATCCTTGTCACTTCCTGGCTTTCCTGTGTGAGAGATTGCTCCAAACCTTGAACCACATCTTATCAGACAAACCCACCTCTGTTACAGAACCACACAAGCCCTGAAGCAGAAGGGCCAGCAACTTAGCATCGAGGAAGAGGTTGTGATTTAGGATTTCCTATAGAAGGTTAATGCCAGACTAACCAGGTGCAGGTTTCTCAAAGAGGCTGGCATCCATATTTTAAGTCCCTGTATTGTGTAGCTGAGCTGCTGTATCGCTTCCAAGAAAATTACAGCTACATCCCCTCCTTTGGTCCCCTTGACTTTGGTGGCAGGATCACACAGCTAAATGCTGCCTGGCCAAGCACTCCTGATAGCTTGCTGAAAAGGCAAAGGCCAAGGACTAATTGTGATTACATGGAGCAGAGCATTGTGGCCCACACAACCATGCAGCAAGCCACATCACAGAGCACCATGGACACCAGCAGGACAGGTTGCAGTTTTCCCTGGTGCCTGTGGAGAGCAGCTCTTCCCATTGCTTCCCAGACCCAGTTGCTAGCAGAAACTGTTGGTGGCTCCAAGTTTTTCTCTTTCTGTAAAAAGCTGCTCCAGCAAAAGATGGATTTGCTCCTGGAAGGAGTCCATCTCACTGGTTGTGTCTGGTCTGTGAAGTCATTCCATATTAACAAATGGTGATACAGGTGGTAGTATTGCATCAAGGAGTGGAAGCTACAAAAAAAGCCTCATTAAAATGTGACTGTCTCAGTTGTATCATTGGAAACCAGCACAGTAGGCATTAGGAAAAGAAAAGGCCACCAAAAGGCTATGGTGAGATAAGGCCCATTATCTGTCAAGATATTTGCCCTCTCGTAGCAGCATTTGTCCCCTAGTTGCCCGTCCAGCTACCTCAGATGAGCTCACCAGGAAGAACCAATCTCTACCTGGGCTGCCTTCTCCCTTCTGCACTGGTCCCAGAAGAGCTGCAACTCCATTTATTACCCACCTTCCTCAAGCCCACGTGATTTGGGAGACATGAAGTTTGTTGGGAGATGTAATACTGACCCATGGAGAGGACTAGAAAACTTGGACAAGCTTTCTTCACAACAGTCCTTCTATTTTTTATCAACTTCATCTCCATCCCCAGCTCACTGATTTCTCTGCTCATTTTTTTGCATGGAAAAGCTGGATAGCAGCTGTGTTTGGCTTGTGGCTGCCTCTGTCCTGAGACGAACTCAAGGCAAACATCAGACCAGCAGGACATCTAACACTGTGATGGTTGGTAAAACAGAGAGCAGGCTGGGATTTCTCTTCATCCACCTGAAGGCAGTGGGGCTAAGGAGTAGCCAGGTTAGTATAAAACCTTGGTGTGATCCAGCAAGTCAAGTCAGCTGCCTTCATCCTTTCTGCTGTGGGAGGTCAGTGACCTAAGCACCAGGTCTCGGGCCTGCCAGCCCATGTACAAATAGACTGGAGACCCACAACAGAGGCACAGGTGGGAAGCCTGTTGGCTGTGCCCTTGCCATGCTGGGGCAGGGAGCTGTGAGACACGCTGGTAAGGCTGTAGTTGTACATGAAGAAAGACTCTTGCAAAGGATGAAATCTTTGCAGGGGAGAAAATTCAGAAAGTTTTTTTTCGCCTCCTTTATGCACATTTTTAACCATTTTTACTCCTTCTACAGGGTTTATTGAACCTTCAGTTTAATAAAGAAGGAAATGAGCCACCAGTAAACAGCTTTCTGAAGGGTTCTGAAAGCAGGTGCCATTTGCATGCAGAACTGATCTGTGCCTAACGTGCGACTTCCAGACCTCATTGTACATCCTGTAGTTGAGTCATCATGTGCGTTATGGGGACTGGGATGGGAGAGTCAGCGTTGATCATCAAGTCAAACAGCCACAGCTTCCCAAAATGAAGAAGAATCAGACCAGGAAGGGGGGGAAAGCAGCAGCGATGAAAGAAGGATAGCTAGTTGCTACAGGTAAACTTCGGTCTCTGTGTCCAGTGGCTAGTTCTAGAATCTCAAGCCTTGTTATATTGCACACATCTTCCTTCCGCTCTTTTCTCAAAGCAGCTATCATGTCCTCTACACCCTTGCACTAGTGATGAGCATCAAAGACAGTTGCACCAAAGTGACTCTCAGCTCAGTTCTGCATCCCTTTCTCCCACCCAAACCCAAGACATTCTGAACAGCTGCTGGCCATCACAGGGCTTAATTTTTAGTAGCTCCACTTGGGTTTCTTTCCTTGTGTACCATAACTTTCTCCCCCCACACTCTATCAGGGCAGTACAGGAGGCTCCAATCATGTCCCAAGAAGCTTCTTTGTCCCCTTGGAAGCACCTTGCAGACATGCACCTTACTGGATCAATGCTGGTGAGATCTGGCAGTGATGATTTTGCATAGGTGGCAGTTGGCGATCCACCAGGAGAAGCTGGCAGGAAGTGGCTACTGTCCCTTTTCTTTTTTGAGGGAGAGGGGGATTTTTTTGGCATTACGATTACTGTCCACTTTCCAGTGGACAATTTCTGGACTGTATTAATCACAGGTTAATTGGCTGTCGGAGCACGTATGGAACTTCACACCAACCTTAACAGCAAACATTGTGTCTGATTCCAAAGCCTGGATACAAGCTGGGTTTCTACTATGCTGGCAAAGTGCTTTCAGTAGGCTCCAGATAGCTATTTCTGGCAGACAGGGAAACCGCACTCCTCAAAGTCCATATCAAATCTGCACTTCCATTTCATGTCCTCAGCTTGGAAAAAAACTCAACCCAAGCAAATACTTTCCAGGTCTCCTTTCCCTTTGTAGTTAGTGCCTGGTGCCTCCAGGGAAGGGATGGCAGGAGTCATTTGGGGATCACCAAAAATGAGATCCTTTTTGGATGTATTTAATGGAAATAGCTTTCGGGAGGAGAGACTTCCTGACCTTTGCATTAACCTCAGAGCATAAATTTCCAGCTGCCCTTGCATATAGTGAAGCATAGCTGAACTAGCCAAATGCAAAGTAATGCTAAATGTAGGGTTTGACCTGAAGAACCTTTTAATTAGGAAGATAAATTTATTGTAGCTTGGTCTTAGTCCATGTTAGTAACCTGCTAATCATTTGACACACAGAGTGTATTAACACTGCACTTAACTTGCCCATTGGTTCTGTTATCTGAGTTTGAGAGTTTTTTACTCCTGAAGCATCAATCTGCATCTTGTATGATGGTTTGTTCTTTCTTTCTTTCTTTTTTCCTGTTCAGAACATGTACCACACTGCTGTACTTCTGTTCCTGTCCACATAGATTATTGCCTTAAACAGATCAGTTGTGTTGTGGTTTGTTTGGATTTTTCTTTTTTTTTTTTTTTTATCATCAGTTCTATGCTTTAATTTATTTAAAAATGTGGAGGGTTTTGAAAAACATGAAGCATACAATACTTTTTTAACATTTCCATTGCAGTATTTATCATTGGTACTGGTTGTGTGTGATATAACGGAATTAAAATTAAAAAGTATACATATGAACAACAGCCTGCCAGACTGTCATTGGAGCAAACCGTGGTGAGAGGATATGAACCACACCATCTCCTCTGAGCCCCCAGCAATCACAGGTACTGAAATCAGGAAGTGGAAGCCTTCATGCCACGGCCAATTCCAGCTTGCTCGGGCCCAGTAGAAGCAGCTGGTGTGGAGCTGTGCCATACAGCATAGTTAAATCTGGCAGGGCCAGCCAGACACCAGCCAGCATTTGGGAAGCCTTCTCCCCAAGACAGCAGGAAGGCGCATAAGGTGGGATCCAGACCCTGCATCTGGGCTACATCTCTCCTCCCGGTAGCAACAGATGCAGAAGGAAGTGCTGCATCTATACAACATTGATCACAGAATCACAGAATAACCAGGTTGGAAGAGACCCACCGGATCGTTGAGTCCAACCATTCCCACCAATCCCTAAATCATGCCCCTAAGTACCTCATCCACCCTCACCTTAAACACCTCCAGGGACGGTGACTCAACCCCCTCCCTGGGCAGACCGCTCCAATGCCTAACCACCCCTTCCGTGAAGAATTTTTTCCCTATCTCATGCCTAAATCTCCCCTGGCGGAGCTTGAGGCCATTCCCTCTCATCCTGTCCCCTGTCACTCCGGAGAAGAGCCCAGCCCCCTCCTCTCTACAACCCCCCTTCAGGTAGTTATAAAGAGCAATGAGGTCTCCCCTCAGCCTCCTCCTCTCCAGGCCAAACAACCCCAGCTCTCTCAGTCACTCCCCATAAGGCCTGCTCTACAGCCCCCTCACCAGCTTCGCTCTCCCCTCTGGACTCACTCCAGAGCCTCAACATCCTTCTTGTGGTGAGGGGCCCAGAAATGAACACAGGATTCAAGGAGCAGTCTCACCAGTGCCAAGTACAGAGGGAGAAGAACCTCCCTGGACCTGCTGGCCACGCCATTTCTGATACAAGCGAAGATGCCATTGGCCTTCTTGGCCACCTGGGCCACAGCTGGCTCATGTTCAGTCCCTGTCAACCAACACCCCCAGGTCCTTCTCCTCTGGGCAGCTTTCCAGCCAGACTTCTCTTAGTCTGTAGCTGCATAGGCTTGTTGTGCCCCAAGTGCAGGACCTGGCATTGGGCCTTGTTAAACCTCACGCCACTGGTCTCAGCCCAGTGGTCCAGCCTGTTCAGATCCCTTTGCAGAGCCTCCTGACCCTCCAGCAGATCCACACTTCCACCCATTGGAGATGACTGAAATAATGTTTTCTCCATCCTTGAAGCCATTTTTGCCCCTTGAAGCTGTTGGCATAAGATCCAAACAGCAATTTTAGTGTCCAACATCAGGAGCTGAAAACCCCGGTGACTGCTAGAGACAGAGGACAGCCAAAGGGAGGCCACTGGTTCATGCTGGTAGCTGTCCCAGTGCAGGGTGAGTTGTCCCCCCAAATAAGAGGTCTGGGCCTCACCTCTCTGCAGAGTGGTGCTCTCCAGATTGAATCATAGAATCATTAGGTTGGAAAAGACCTTTGAGAACATACTCTCCAGCCATACCTGTCCACTATTAAACCATATCCCTAAGCAGTTCATCTAGCTGTCTTATTAATACCTCCTGGTATGGGGGTATTGAAGGAGCTGACGGATGTGCTTGCCAAACCCCTTTTCATCATCTTCCAAGAGTCCTGGATGACTGAGGAAGTTCCACCTCACTGGAGGCTGCCTGATGTTGTGCCCATCTACAAGAAGGGTTGCAGGGAGGATCCAGGGAACTATAGGCCTGTCAGTCTGACCTCAGTGCCAGGGAAGGTCATGGAACAGGTGATCTTGAGTGCTATCAAGAAGCACATGCAAGAGAACCAGGTGATCAGGCTCAGTCAACACGGGTTCACAAAAGGCAGGTCTTGCCAAACTAACCTGATCGCCTTCTCTGACAAAGTGACTCAACTAGTGAATGAGGGAAAGACTATAGATGTAGTCTTCTTGGACTTCAGTAAAGCCTTTGACACGGTTTCTCACAGCATTCTGCTTGAGAAACTGTCAGCCTCTGGCCTGGACAGGCACACACTCTCCTGGGTGGAAAACCGGTTGGATGGCCAGGCCCAGAGAGTGGTGGGAAATGGAGTTAACTCCAGCTGGAGGCCAGTTACATGTGGGGTTCCCCAGGGCTCAGTGGTGGGTCCAGCCCTGTTCAATGTCTTTATCAATGACTTGGATGAAGGCATCGAGTGCACCCTTAGCAAGTTTGCGGATGACAATAAGCTAGGTGGAAGTGTGAATCTGATGGAGGGTAGGGAGGCTCCAAAGGGATCTGAACAGGCTGGACCACTGGGCTGAGACCAATGGCATGAGGTTTAACTTGGGTCCTTTCCAACCTGGTGGTGGTGGTGACTCAGCCACCTCCCTGGACAGCTTCTGACAGTGCCTGAGAACCCTTTTGGTGAAGAAATTTTTCCTGATGTTTAATCTGAACCTGCCCTGAGGCAACTTTGGGCCATCTTCTCTTCTCCTATAACCTATCACTTGGTAAAAGAGGCCAGGACCCAACTTGAAGGTTAACGAGAACGTACCCCAAATAATGGTTGGGAAAGGTCACCTCGTATCAAAAGACAAGAAGAAGGCTGGGGTACTTAACTTTTTTGCCTCAGTCTCCACTGATAACTGCTCTCCTCTCCCGTCCTCGGTCATGGAACAAGATGGTGACCGGGGGGGTTGGTAAGCCCCCTCCCACTGTAGAGGAGGATCAAGTTCGTGACCACCTGAGGAACCTGGTGGTGTATGGGACCTGAGGAGATGCATCCCAGCATCCAGAGGGAATTGGCTGATGTGGTGGCCAAGCCACTCTCCATGATATTTGAAAAGTCATGGCAGTCAACAGAAGTCCCTCATGACTGGAAGAAAGGCGACATTGTGCCCATCTTTAAAAAGGGTAGAAAAGATGACCCTGGGAACTACCGACCTGTCAGCCTCACCTCTGTGCCTAGGGAGATCATGGAACAGATCCTCCTAGAAGCTCTGCTAAAGCACATGGAGATGATTAATGGCAGCCAATGTGGCTTCACCAGGGGCAGGTCCTGCCTGACCAACCTAGTGCCTTTCTGTGATGGGGTGACTGCAGCAGTGGACACAGGTATGCCTAGGGATGTGATCTATCTAGATTTCTGTAAAGCCTTAGACACAGTCTCCCACAACATCCTCCTCTCTAAATTGGAGAGATATGGATTTGATGGGTGGACAGTACGGTGGATAAGAAACTGGTTCAAGGGTTGTATCCAGAGAGTAGTGGTCAATGGCTCAAAGTCCAGTTGGAGACACGTGACTAGTGGTGTCCCTCAGGGGTCCATACTGGGGCCAGTGCTGTTTAATATCTTCATCAATGATATAGACAGTGAGATCGAGTGCACCCTCAGCAAGTTTACAGATGACACCAAGCTGAGTGATGTAGTTGCCACATTGGAAGGATGGAATTTCCTCCAGAGGGTCCTGGACAGGCTGGAGAAGTGGGGCTGTGAGAACCTCATGAGGTTCAACAGGGCCAAGTGCAAAGTCCTGCACCTGGGTCAGGGCAATTCCCATTTTCAATACGTGATGGGGGATGATGTGATTGAGAGCTCCCCTGCAGCGAAGGACTTGGGGGTGCTGGTCAATGAGAAGCTCAACATGAGCCAGCAGTGTGTGCTCACAGCCCAGAAGGCCAACCGTATTCTGGGCTGCATCAAAAGAAGTGTGGCCAGCAGGTTAAGGGAAGTGATTCTGCCCCTTTATTCCTCTCTTGTGAGACCTCATCTGGAGTACTGTGTGCTGTTCTGGAATCCTCAATGCAAGAAGGGTATGGAGCTGTTGGAACAGGTCCAGAGGAGGGCTAAAGGGATGATCCGAGAGCTGGAGCACCTTCCTTAGGAGGACAGGCTGAGAGAGTTGGGCTTTTTCAGCCTGGAGAAGAGAAGGCTTTGAGGAAATCTTATAGCAGAATTCCAGTAACTGAAAGCAGCTTAAAAGAAAGCTGGAGATGGACTATTCATAAAGGCTTGTGGTGATAGGATGAGGGGGAATGGGTATAAACTGGATAAGGGCAGATTTAGGCTAGACATTAGGAAGAATTTCTTCACCATGAGAGTGGTGAGACACTGGAACATGTTGCCCAGGGAAGTTGTGGCTGCCCCATCCCTGGAGGTGTTCAAGACCAGGTTGGATGGGGCCTTGCGCAGCCTGATCTAGTGGGATGTCCCTGCCCATGGCAGGGTGGTTGAACTAGATGATCTTTAAGGTCCCTTCCAACCCAAACTATTCTACGATTCTAACTCACTACACCCTCCTTTCTGGCAGTTGTAGACAGTGATAAAGCCTCCCCTCAACCTCTTCTTCTCCAGGCTAAACAACCCCGGTTCCCTCAGCCACTCCTCATAACACTTGTTCTTCTGCCCCTTCACCAGTTCCCTTCTTCCAGTCACGAGGGACTTCTGATTGTCATGACTTTTCAGATATCATGGAGAGTTGTTTGGCAACCACATTGGCCAATTCCCTCAGGACTCTGGGATACATTTCATTAGGTCCCATAGACTTATAAATGTTCAGGTTCCTCAGGTGGTCACAAACCTGATCCTCCTCAATAGTGGTAGGGGGTTTATCCCACTGGTCACCATCTTGCCATCCCATGAACCAGGAGGGGTGAGGAGAGCAATTATTGGTGAAGATCGAGGCAAAATGTTGTTGAGCACCTCAGCCTTCTCCTCGTCTGTTGATAATGATCACCATTTCCAACCATCAGTGGGAGTATGTTCTCTTTGAACTTCCTCTTTTGATTGACGTACCTGTAAAAGCCCTTCTTGTTAGTCTTTACTTCCCTTGACAAGTTTAGCTCCAGCTGCACCTTGGCCTTCCTGACTTCCTCCCTACAGATCCCAGGTTACCCGTCCCTGCTTGTACTGCCTGTGCAGTTCCCTCTTCTTCTTTAGTTTAACCAGCTGGTCTCAACTCAGCCTTCTTAGCATCTCTCAGATTTTGGGGCCACATCAATGTTTCTGGTGCTGCTCTTGTATTTTCTTTCATCATTGTTTGTTCTTCTTATCCAAGAACGTGGTCCCTGGTCTCACTGTTCTTCCCACATTAATCAGCTCTGTCCTTCACCAGTTGTAAGTTCAGCAGCACCTTTTAATCCCCACTTGTTTAACTTTAGGGTGTCTCCATTGCTGAGGCAGCTCTTTTCCTGCAACAGTCCTGGAGAAACAGCAAGGGGAGTGGGGAGGATATTCAACCAGCTTAGTCATCAGCCTGCTACTGGCATAACCCTGCTCCAGAAAAGCTCAACCAAGGGCTATAGGGACCAGTTAAATGTTATAGATCCTCTTTAAATTAATGCCTTAATTGGGAAGTTGTTAGGGTTAGTGGTTCTTGTTGACATGGCTTTGCAGCTCCAGTTCAGGTGGTTTCCAGCAAACCTGTGGTGGTTTTACAAAATAATCTCCTCACTTTAAAGATATTTTTATGTGCTGGGTCAGTCCTCAATTGCTTCCCTTGGAGCTTTCTTCCTCCTTCTTCATTCTGCCTTTCATCCTCCCAGTCAGCCTGGAGACAGGACTCTCCATTAAGGTGAGCCTCACCATTTTCTAGGGTGAAGAAAAAAAAAAAAGCAAGGGAAAGGGAGAGGGAAATAGGTTTGCCAGGACTTCTGCTTTTTCTTTTTTTTTAATATTAAACAACAGCACCTTGAAAAAACCCCCAAACCAACACATGGACATCAGGACTTCAATATCCCTACAAGAATAAAGGATGTGTGGGAGTTTCCCAGATTCCTATGCACACGTGATTTCTCTCCCTGGCAATCACTTTGAATCCTTTGGTTTACCCTGAGAGCAGATCAGTGCAAGAAAGATGGTATACAAGGGAGTCAAGGCTCCTGGGCCAAGCTGTCCTGTCCCTGGGACCTTTTGGGTTTTCCTCCCTGTCACGTGTCACGTGATATCATGAGCAGGGAAATTTGAAAATAAATACGAGAGACTTCAGAAGGAGAGTTTACCAATCTGCTTAACCCTTTAACTGACAGTATCACAAGGGACAAAAATATATATATTGCCCATCTTGCCAGTCAGAGTAATTAATGAGCAAGGATAATCAATATAATCCAGCTTGCTCTATACATCATTTTACTTGGATTCTTATCAACGATAACCAAAGACATTCAATCTTGTCTAGCTTGTTGCATTCAAATCAGAAAATATCTTTTAATCTCTCTTAATAAGATTTCTGAGACTTGTATATATACAAATAAGTCAATTTTATTAAGAATAATTAATTATAACAGCTCATGACTTAATAAGGTTCATTAGTGACTGTGGAGAAGATGCTGCTTGCAAAAATACATCAAATAACCCTATTTATGCCCCAACACCCAAATGCCTACAAGAACACAACAAGCAATGATGTATGTATGGCAATAACAATCAGATGTAAGTAAAGATAACACATAGATAGGAGATATATAGTTAAGGCACAGAGAGAGATACTAATAATTAGCTTGATGCTAATTAGCTTGATTTCAAGATGTATATTTAGTGTGCATAACACAAGGTCTTACCTCAATGGAATCTGGGGGAGGGGAACAGGGCCCAGTCTGACAGCTGATCCCAAAAGTTTCAATCACATTTTCCCCTCCCCAATTTTTTCCTTTGTTCTAAACTATTTATAGTAACTTGCACCTCTGAGGTGGAGGTTTAGGTGGAGTTTGAGTGACTGAAGTCACTACATCAAGCCCTGATGATTGACGGAGAAAGAATTCTCTCTCCCAGGAGGAGTGGTTTGCCTCAGAGGCGGAGAGGAGGCGGGTAGGCTTAGGTGCAGAGGTGTGTTTTAGTATTATAATGATATTAGGGCTGGATTATCAGAGCAGCAGCTGCAATCCATCTTAAAATAATTGGACTATTGTACCAGGTGGGGACCTTGCTGATAAGCAGGAGGTGACTACACTTGCTCCCAGATGCCTCATCCCCTGCTTCAGATAGTTATATGCCTTTGGTGCCTATCTGCACCTGTGCATGCTGCATTGTTCACTGACTTTGCTTTTGAAAGACTTGTACTCAGCCCATGGCGGGGGAGGAACACCCAGTCCCATTTCTGCATTTAACTTTATTCCCACACTCCCTCCTTCATGGTGAGATGCTGCATCATGTTGGTTTCCTGTTCCTACCCCTCGCAGAGGAGAGGTACCATGTGGGGGATGCGATATGTGGGCCGAGCAGGCACTGGTACATCTGGAGGCAGAGCAAGATGAAACTGAGATTCCCAGATGGATCCTGACAGGTTAAGGAGGTCTATGAGGCTGTGAACTCCTGCCCTTCAAGGCTTATTTCTCATGAAAATGTTAAACAGCTGCTAGCCAGTCTGTCAGCCTGCACTGCCCAGGGGAGATGATAAGGAGTCCTGCCAAGAAGCACACATGGGTTACCCAGAGATTGGATTCAGCCTTTCCCTTGCTGTGTCCACAAGGCTTCCATAGAATCATAGAATCATAGAATCATAGAATCATAGAATCACCAGGTTGGAAAGGAAACACTGGATCATCGAGTCCAACCATTCCCATCAGTCACTAAACCATGCCCCTCAGCACCTCATCCACCCATCCTTTAAACACCTCCAGGGAAGGTGACTCAACCACCTCCCTGGGCAGCCTCTGCCAGTGCCCAATGACCCTTTCCGTAAAAAATTTTTTCCTAATGTCCAGCCTGAACCTCCCCTGGCAGAGCTTGAGGCCATTCCCTCTTGTCCTGTCCCCTGTCACTTGGAAGAAGAGGCCAGCTCCCTCTTCTATACAACCTCCCCTCAGGTAGTTATAGAGAGCAATGAGGTCTCCCCTCAGCCTCCTCTTCTCCAGGCTAAACACCCCCAGCTCTCTCAGTCGCTCCTCATAAGGCCTGTTCTCCAGTCCCTTCACCAGCTTTGTTGCTCTTTTCTGGACTCGCTCCAGAGCCTCAACATCCTTCTTGTGGTGAGGGGCCCAGAATTAAACACAGGATTTGAGGTGTGGTCTCACCAGTGCCAAGTACAGAGGGAGAAGAACCTCCCTGGACCTGCTGGCCACGCAGTTTCTGATACAAGCCAGGATGCCATTGGCCTTCTTGGCCACCTGGGCATGCTGCTGGTTCACGTTCAGTCGGCTGTAAACCAACACACCCAGGTCCTTCTCCTCCAGGCAGCTTTCCAGCCAGCCTTCTCTAGTCTGTAGCACTGCTTAGGGTTGTTGTGCCCCAAGTGCAGGACCCGGCATTTGGCCTTGTTAAACCTCATGCCATTGGTCTCAGCCCAGCGGTCCAGCCTGTTCAGATCCCTTTGGAGCCTCCCTATCCTCCAGCAGATTGACACTTTCCACCCAGCTTAGTGTCATTCTGCCTCCTCTAACTCCTGATCTTGTACACAGGGGGAAGAACTTTCATTACTATTAAATACTGAGGCAAAGAAGGCATTAAGTATCTCAGCCTTGTCTTCATCCCCTGTCACTGTTGTTCCTTCTGCATCCAATAGGGACTGAATATTCTCCCTAGTCCTCCTTTTTTATTATCTTTCACAGACTTGGCCAATTTGAGTTCTAGTTGGGCCTTAGCCCTCCTGTTTTTTTCTCTGCACAATCTCACTTCCCTCCTGTAGTCCACCCAAGATGCCTGCCCCTTCTTCCAAAGTTCATAGACATTCCTCTTCTTTTTGATGTCTCTCAAGATCTTTCTAACGAACCAAGCTGTTTTTTTCCCTCACCGGCTCCTTTTCCGGAACATGGGGAGAGCTTGCTCCTGAGCTGCTAGGATTTCCTGTTTGAAGAGCTCCTAGACCTCGTGGGCTCCCTTGCTCTTAAATACTGTCTCCTATTTATCAACCAGCCTTCTGAACAGTCCAAAGTCTGCCCTCTGGAAGTTTAATGTGACTGTTCTGCTTATCCCCCTCCTCACCTAACCTAGAACTGAAAAACCTATCATCTCATGATCATTTTGCCCCAGGCTTCCTCCAGCCATCATATCCCCCACAAGGCCTTCTCTGTTCTCCAACAGCATTCCCCATAAATATTTAACCAGTCCTCACAAAGCCTTTCTGCTCTGGTGAAAATTAACCCATGCAAAGTGCAACTGCTTCCAACCAAATGCTCACAGAGTGCCCCGGAAGTGAGATGCCCCAGGGACATGGGCAGTGTTGTGTTATATTTGGGCTGGTTTATCAGATGCTTGCCCATCTATAAGAAGGGGCGCAGGGAGGATCCGGGGAACTACAGGCCTGTCAGTCTGACCTCGGTACCGGGGAAAGTCATGGAGCGGGTGATCTTGAGTGCTATCATGAAGCACTTGCAAGAGAACTGGGTGATCAGGCCCAGTCAACACGGGTTCATGAAAGGCAGGTCTTGCCAGAGTAATCAGATCACCTTCTATGACTGAGTGACTAGACTCTTGGATGAGGGAAAGGCTGTGGATGTGGTCATCCTGGACTTTAGTAAAGCCTTTGATACAGTTTCTCATAGCATTCTGCTTCAGAAACTGTCGGCCTCTGGCCTGGACGGGCACACACTCTCCTGGGTGAAAAACTGGTTGGATGACCGGGCCCAGAGGGTGGTGGTAAATGGAATTAACTCCAGCTGGAGGCTAGTGACAAGTGGGGTTCCCCAGGGCTCAGTCCTGGGTCCAGTCCTGTTTGATGTCTTTATCAACGACCTGGATGAAGGCATTGAGTGCACCCTTAGCAAGTTTGCAGATGACACCAAGCTGGGTGGAAGTGTGGATCTGCTGGAGGGTAGGGAGGCTCTGCAAAGGGACCTGAACAGGCTGGACTGCTGGGCTGAGACCAGCGGCATGAGGTTTAACAAGACCAAATGCCGGGTCCTGCACTTGGGGCACAACAACCCTAAGCAGAGCTACAGACTAGGAGAAGCCTGGCTGGAAAGCTGCCTGGAGGAGAAGGACCTGGGGGTGTTGGTTGACAACCGACTGAACATGAGCCAGCAGTGTGCCCAGGTGGCCAAGAAGGCCAATGGCATCTTGGCCTCTATCGGAAACGGCATGACCAGCAGGTCCAAGGAGGTTATTCTCCCTCTGTACTCGGCACTAGTGAGACCGCACTTTGAGTACTGTGTTCATTTCTGGGCCCCTCACCACAAGAAGGATGTTGTGGCTCTGGAGCGAGTCCAGAGAAGAGCAACAAAGCTGGTGAAGGGGCTGGAGAAGAAATCTTATGAGGAGCGACTGAGAGAGCTGGGGTTGTTTAGCCTGGAGAAGAGGAGGCTGAGGGGAGACCTTATTACTCTCTACAACTACCTGAAAGGAGGTTGTGGAGAGGAGGGTGCTGGCCTCTTCTCCCAAGTGACAGGGGCCAGGACGAGAGGGAATGGCCTCAAGTTCTGCCAGGGGAGATTCAGGATTGAGATAAGGAAAAATTCTTCACGGAAAGGGTGGTTAGGCATTGGAACAGTCTGCCCAGGGAGGTGGTTGAGTCACCGTCCCTGGAGGTGTTTAAGGTGAGGGTGGATGAGGTACTTAGGGGCATGATTTAGGGATTGGTGGGAATGGTTGGACTCGCCGATCTGGTGGGTCTCTTCCAACCTGGTTATTCTGTGATTCTGTGGTATGTTTCCAACCCCATCATTCCCCTAGGCCTTTTTCCAAACCTGCAAAAGGCCTGTTGGCTGAAAAGAAAGCTAATGAGCATTTGCTCTCATATCCAAAGGAGTTTGCCCAAGGAAAGAGGAAGATTTCATCCCTAAAATACTGAACAATCATAGACACTCCCCCCTAGAGCCTTAGTTCTCCTCCTCCCAGGGACCTGGTATAAGTTTTCCTGGGACAACACTGAGAGTACAGGATTGAGCTGAGATTTTAAGCTGCTCAATGATCTCCCCAGTCTCATAGTCTTGCTGGCTCCAAGGCTGGAGTGAAAGCCTAATAGATGGCTGTGCTGTTCCTCAGTATCCTTTGGGTTTTAGGCTAGCAAAATATTTAGCTTTGCTTACTTTCCCAGCTGCTGCATGCTGGATAGCAGCACTGGTCCCACACCAGACGGGGCTGCATTTGGGTGACTGGTGAGTGATCCCTATGTTTGAAGATCTGGTGGATAATACCATGTCCCCATCAGGAGATGAAGTTTCACTTGCTCATCACTTCACTCTGATTAATTTCACTTTGAACTGCAAAACGAAGAGGAAAAAGCAATGCACCAATCAAACTGACAATGGAGCCAAGAACAAGGATGCTCCACAGGACTTGGGTCAGCAAGGACTAATCGGACATTGAAGGAATGGGGTTGTTTAGCCAGGAGAAGAGGAGGCTGAGGGGAGACCTTATTGCTCTCTACAACTACCTGGAAGGAGGTTGTGGAGAGGAGGGAGCTGGCCTCTTCTCCCAAGTGACAAGTGACAGGACAAGAGGGAATGGCCTCAAGCTCCACCAGGGGAGGTTCAGGAATTTATCTCCCCAATACCTGGACACGCCCAAAGCAAGCTCAAAGAGCAGACAGAAAACGTGTTCTTTGCTTGGGGCTGATCTCCCCCTGCAGGAGCCTCTCCCCATCCTGTCCTGCCTGGAGCTGCTGAGCTTTGAGGCTGCCAGAAGGACAGAGGTGCTTGCTCTCAAGAGCCCTTAAACATTTCATTTTCCTGATAGAAACGGGAAATCCTAGAATTGCCTAAGTTGGTTCTGACAATGGTTACTTTGGAAAGTCCCTGCAAACAGGGAGGGAGCTGAAGTGTCTTAAGAAGTGAAGCCTAATGGTAAGCCAGTGAGATATGATGGGTGATGGGAACTCCGCCTTGAGCACTAGCAGGATCTGTGTATGTACAAGCAGAAAGAAAACTGCTACAATAATAACGCATTTAACACTGACTCTTGATTCTCATGCAGTGAACGTGATGCTGGTGGCAGCTCTGCTGAGCAGCCTGGCCTGGATCCTATATCCCGGGGGTCTCTCTACTCCCCCCAATCCCATGTGAGCTGCTGGCTGCTCCCTGACCCCTCCACTCCGCTCTCCTAAGGCAGCTCTAAGCATCTTGCACAGAAGAGGCAGAAAGGCCAAGTTCATTGACATCCCTCCCCTATATTCCACTCTCCAACTACTTTATACTTAGGGGATTTCCTGACTCTGGTGTGTTTAACGCTTCAATGTTTATCAGATCTGGCAGCCACTGCCCTGGACAGGCGCACTCTTTGCTGGGTAAAACACTGGCTTGATGGCGGGGCCCAAGGAGTGGTGGGGAATGGAGTTCAGTCCAGCTGGAGGCCGGTCACAAGTGGTGTCCCCAGGGCTCGGTGCTGGGTCCAGCCCTGTTCAATATCTTTATCAACGACCTGGATGAGGGGATCGAGTGCACCCTTAGCAAGTTTGCGGATGACACTAAGCTGGGAGAAAGTGTCAATCTGCTGGAGGGTAGGGAGGCTCTGCAGAGGGATTGGGACAAGCTGTATCAATGGGATGAGGTCAGTGGGATGAGGTTCAGCAAGGCCAAGTGCTGAGTCCTGCACTTGGAACACAAAAACCCTGTGCAGCGCTACAGGCTTGGGGAAGAGTGGTTGGAAAGCTGCCTGGCGGAGAAAGACCTGGGGGTGTTGGTTGACAGCTGAGTGAACATGAGCCAGCAGTGGCCAAGGTGACCAAGAAGGACAATGGCATATTAGCTTGTATCTGAAAAAGTGTGGCCAGCAGGACCAGGGAAGCGATTCTACCCAGGACTCAGTGCTTCTGAGGCCACACCTCGAATACTGTGTTCAGATTTGGGCCCCTCACTATAAGAAAGACATTGAGGGGCTGGAGCATGTCCAGAGAAGAGCAACGGAGCTGGTAAAGGGGCTGGAGAACAAGGGTTATGAGAAGCGGCTGAGAGATCTAGGGGTGTTTAGCCTGGAGAAAAAGAGGTTGAGGGGAGACCTTATCACTGTCTACAACTGCCAGAAAGGAGGGTGTAGCGAGTTAGAATCGTAGAATAGTTTGGGTTGGAAGGAACCTTAAAGATCATCTAGGTCCAATCCTCCTGCCATGGGCAGGGACATCCCACTAGATCAGGCTGCACAAGGCCCCATCCAACCTGGCCTTGAACACCTCCAGGGATGGGGCAGCCACAAATTTCCTGGGCAATCTGGGCCAGGGCTTCCCACCCTTGCCGTGAAGAATTTCTTCCTAATGTCCAATATAAATCTCCTCTACAATTTAAAGCCATCTCCCCTCATCCTGTCACTCCATGCCCTTGTAAAAAGTCCCACCCCAGCTTTCTTGTACCCCCACTTCAGGTATTGGAAGGCCTCTATAAGGTCTCCTCGGAGCCTTCTCATCTCCAGGCCGAACAACCCCAACTCTCTCAGCCTGTCCCCATAGCAGAAGTGCTCCAGCTCTCTGATCATCTTTGTAGCCTCCTCTGGACCCGTTCCAACAACTCCATATCCTTCTTACGCTGAGGATTACAGAACTGGACACAATACTCCAGATGGGGTCTCACCAGAGCAGAGCAGAGGGGCAGAAACTCCTCCCTCGACCTGCTGGCCACACTTCTCTTGATGCAGCCCAGGACATACTTGGCCATCTTGGCTGCAAATGCACATTCCCAGCCCATGTTGAGCTTCTCATTGACTTGCACCCCCAAGTCCTTCTCTGCAGGGCTGCTCTCAATCATGTCATCCCCCATCGTGTACTGGGGATTGCCCCAACCCAGATGTAGGACCTTGTACTTGGCTTTGTTGAACCTCATGAAGTTCACACAGGCCCACTTCTCCAGCCAGTCCAGGTCCTTCTGGAGGGAATCTGGTCCTTCTCGTGTGGCCACGGCACCACTCAGCTTAGTGTCATCTGCAAACTTGCTGAGGGTGCACTTGATCTCGCTGTCTGTATCATCAATGAAGAACAGCACTGGTCCCAGTATGGACCCCCAAGGGACAGCATTTGTCACGGATCTCCATCTGGACATTGAGTTGTTGATCACTACTCTCTGAATGCAACCATACAACCATTTTCTTACCTACCATACAGTCCAGTTCTGGGGATCTGTGTCAAAGGCTTTACAGAAATCTAGATAGATCACATCCCTAGGCATACCTGTGTCCACTGCTGCAGTCACCCCATCATAGAAAGACACTAGGTTGGTCAGGCAGGACCTGCCCCTGGTGAAGCCACATTGGCTGCCATTAATCATCTCCATGTCCTCCATGTGCTTTAGCAGAGCTTCTAGGAGGATCTGTTCCATGATCTCCCCAGGCACAGAGGTGAGGCTGACAGGTCGGTAGTTCCCAGGGTCATCTTTTCTACCCTTTTTAAAGATGGGCACAGTGTCATCCTTCTTTCAGTCACCAGGGACTTCATCTGACTACCATCACATTTCAAACATCATGGAGAGTGGCTTTGTCACCACATCTGCCAATTCCCTCAGGACTCTGGGATGCATCTCATCAGGTCCCATAGACTTATGTATGTTCAGGTTCCTCAGGTGGTCACGAACCTGATCCTCCCCTACAGTGGGAGGGGCTTTACCCCTCGTGGTCCCCATCTTGTTGTTCATTGACACAGGAGGGGTGTGGAGAGCGGATTACATACCATGAATGCCATGCTCCCTTTTTAAGTTGGAAATTTGTCAGGGATGGCCCCTTTTCTTAGAGTTTTGCTCGTTCTCAGTGCTCCTGTTCCCAGTGTGTGGGAATACAGCTGAATGCGGGAATAAAAACTAACTACAGGAATGGGGCTGAACGTAAGAATAAATGGGATTAGGTGCTTCTATCCCTCTTCTCCCCCTGTTGCCCGAGTACAAGGTTTTCAAGAGAAAGGAATGCACCAAAGGCATCTGAAGTGGGGGATGAGATGACTAGAAGTAGGCGCAGTGATGTCCTGCTACCAGCAAGGCCCTGCCAAGGACAGGAGTCTCCAGATGCATTGTTGTAATATCATTTTAATAGTAAAACACACCTCCACACCTAAGGCTCCTGCCTCCTCCCCGCCTCTGAGGCAAACCACTCCCATGGCCACATCTACTAGGCTTGCACAGTTCAGTTTGGAAGCGAGAATTCTTTCTCCACCAATCAGCAGGGCTTGATGTAGTGACTTCAGTCACTCAAATTTCACCTAAACTCCACCCCTAGGGCACAGGCTACTACAAATACAGCATTCTGCTTCAGAAACTGTCAGCCTCTTGCCTGAACAGGTGCACACTCTCCTGGGTGGAAAACTGGTTGAATGGCCGGGCCCAGAGAGTGGTGGGAAATTGAGTTAACTCCAGTTGGAGGCCAGTTACAAGTGTTGTCCCCCAGGGCTCAGTGGTGGGTCCAGCCCTGTTCAATGTCTTTATCAATGACCTGGATGAAGGCATCGAGTGCACCCTTAGCAAGTTTGCGGATGACACTAAGCCTGGTGGAAGTGTCGATCTGCTGGAGGACAGGGAGGCTCTGCAAAGGGATCTGAACAGGCTGGACCGCTGGGCTGAGACCAATGGCAGGAGGTTTAACAAGACCAAATGCCGGGTCCTGCACTTGGGGAACAACCCTATGCAGTGCTACAGACTAGGAGAAGTCTGGCTGGAAAGCTACCTGGAGGAGAAAGACCTGGGGGTGTTGGTTGACAGCCGACTGACCATGAGCCAGCAGTGTGCCCAGGTGGCAAAGAAGTCCAATGGCATCCTGGCTTGTATCAGAAATGGCATGACCAGCAGGTCCAGGGAGGTTATTCTCCCTCTGTACTCAGCACTGGTGAGACCACTCCTCGAATCCTGTGTTTAGTTCTGGGCCCCTCACCACAAGAAGGATGTTGAGGCTCTGAAGCAAGTCCAGAGAAGAACAACAAAGCTGGTGAAGGGGCTGGAGAACAGGCCTTATGAGGAGCGGCTGAGGGAGCTGGGGTTGTTTAGCCTGGAGAAGAGGAGGCTGAGGGGAGACCTCATTGCTCTCTACAACTACCTGAAAGGAGGTTGTGGAGAGGAGGATGCTGGCCTCTTCTCCCAAGTGACAGGGGACAGGACAAGAGGGAATGGCCTCAAGCTCCACCAGGGTAGGTTTAGGCTGAACATTAGGAAAAAATTTTTCACAGAAAGGGTCATTGTTCAGTGGAACAGGCTGAGTGGTTGAGTCACCTTCCCTGGAGGTATTTAAGGCACAGATGGACAAGGTGCTGAGGGACATGTTTTAGTATTTGATGGGAATGTTTGGACTCAATGATCCAGTGGGTCTCTTCCAACCTGGTTATTCTATGATTCTATTAAATAGTTTAGAACAAAGGAAAAATGTTGGGAGGAGGGAAAGAACGTCACTGCCGAAACTCTAGATAGGGATCAACGGATGGGCTGAACCCCATCTCCCTCCTCCCGGTCTTCATCGGGGTAAGGGGTAAGCAAGAGGAGGGGAATATTTGACTGAAATTTTTGGGATCAGCCGACAGGCTGGACCCCATGACCAGTTTACATTCTAATTATGCATTCCAAACTATGATCCTTCTGATTATACATGGGTCAAACAACTGTGCATTGGCAACAGAGGTATCTGGCAGAGGGTCATACCTGAGTGAGAAGGTAACAATTTCTCTAGCTACCTAATTTAAGTTGGCTGCATAATATCTGTCAGAAACATCAAAACATCTGAGGAGCAAGATTAGGTGACTTCTCCCCCCCAGCCCCAGTCATGTCCAATAGTTTATACAGCCACAATTTGCAAAGAATTTTGGCCACAAAACTCCCCACTCTGCTGCACAAACATCATAATTAGCGGCTACTGTCAACCCAAAAGCTGACTTTAGCAGTTTTCGGCCAAAATTCAGTCTGCAATCTGACTCCCAGCACAAACAACCTTGAAGTGTGTTATCACCTTTGGGTGGGGTCCAGTAACAGGTCCCATAGGATGTCTGAAAAAGGAGGTATTCAATACTGTCAGTGACCTTTGAAGATGGTGCTGACTGTAGCCTCCAGTAGATGATCAAGCCACATGCTCTCACAGCCACACCCCTCCGTTAACTGCATGGAGAGCACAGAGGATCAAGCAGGAACAACAGAGAGCATGGAGCTCAGACTAGTTGTATTTACCCAGGAAATGTATCTCAGCATGGGCTAAAAGTCATCTATCCCTTTGTAGTTACTTAACAATTAAACTGCATCCAAATAACTGTCCTTGAAATGTAAAAAGTTAGTCCTTTCCTTTTAAGATCAGGAAGCAGGAACCTATATAAAAGTTGTAAAAAAGTTATCAAGAAGCATGCAATATGATCTGCATAACATTTCTTTGCAGCTAATCTATTTCAAACCATATTGTAGGGGGGGAAATGATAAAGCAAAAGGAATGCCAGTGATTCCCACTATGAAGCTTTTCCACTGTAAAATTCCAAAAGACCCATGCAAAGATAATACCTCAATATTACTGGAAGTGGCATACAGAAATAATTACCCAACACATCCTTTGCAGAAGGGAATTCCTCAAGATGCCAGTGGCAGAGCTGAGAAAAAGAATACCAACAGGCTTTCTGTTGTCTAGACTAGACATGAGGCTGTTATCTAAAACTAAAAGCTTCTTGGCATACACATGATAAATGGCAAATATTTAAGCTTGTGGATTGATCAATAGCAATTGTCTAAGCTTGTATATCCTATAGTGGTATGTGCTTTGAGAGATGTTTATATGGGGGACCCATTGTGCAAGGAACAGGCATCCCGTAAGATAAGATAAGGAAGCCTGGAATCCACATTGCTGCCAGCAATTTGCCCCATTCGCTGGATGTGTGCGAGCATTTGAAGCGGGAAAGGCGTTGTTGCTATAGAGATGTTGCCTAGTTGTCGCTGCTGGAGTCTCTGCAGTTCCCACACCCATTCATTGCTCTATCAGTGCTAATGAGTAGCTGCGGGGACTGCGGGCATGGAGGGCAACTGCGTCCCAGAGGCCGTCAGTCTGCCCAGGTGGCCGGGCAGCACTGCAGCTTCCCTCATCCCCGTCCCGCCGTGGAGCCTGAGCTGGCTGCGGTGCGGTTTGCTGAGCCTCCTCCTCCTCCGGGCTCCGCCTGGCTCTGATATGCGTGGGCTAAATTCAGTAAGTATGTCCTCCCTGAGTCATACACTGTAATTCCAGATGTGTGGTGGTTTGTTTTGATAGAACTGTAAAATAAGTATTGAAAGCCATTTGGTAAACCTTGCTGGCAAGAGAAGTTCAAGCACAATTTTCAAATAATCAGTATCCTAATATAACTCATATTTTCACACAGAATCACAGAATCACAGAATAACCAGGTTGGAAGAGACCCACTGGATCATTGAGTCCAACCATTCCCACCAATCCCTAAATCATGCTCCTAAGCACCTCGTCTACCCTAACCTTAAATACCTCCAGGGACGGTGACTCAACCACCTCCCTTGGCAGACTGTTCCAATGCCTAACCACCCTCTCTGTGAAGAATTTCTTCCTAATCTCAAGCCTAAATCTCCCCTGGCGGAGCTTGAGGCCATTCCCTCTCGTCCTGTCCCCTGTCACTTGGGAGAAGAGGCCAGCTCCCTCCTCTCCACAACCTCCCTTCAGGTAGTTGTAGAGAGTAATAAGGTCTCCCCTCAGCCTCCTCTTCTCCAGGCTGAACAACCCCAGCTCTCTCAGCCGCTCCTCATAAGATTTGTTCTCCAGCCCCTTCACCAGCTTTGTTGCTCTTCTCTAGACTCGCTCCAGAGCCACAACATCCTTCTTGTGGTGAGGGGCCCAGAACTGTACACAGTACTCGAGGTACGGTCTCACCAGTGCCGAGTACAGAGGGAGAATAACCTCCCTGGACCTGCTGGTCATGCCATTTCTGATACAAGCCAAGATGCCATTGGCCTTCTTTGCCACCTGGGCACACTGCTGGCTCATGTTCAGTCGGCTGTCAACCAACACCCCCAGGTCTTTCTCCTCCAGGCAGTTTTCTAGACAGACTTCTATTCTGTAGCTGCACAGGGTTGTTGTGCTCCAAGTGCAGGACCCGGCATTTGGTCTTGTTAAACCTCCTGCCATCGGACTCTGCCCAGCGGTCCAGCCTGTTCAGATCCCTTTGTTGAGCCTCCCTATCCTCCAGCAGATCGACACTTCCACCCAGCTTAGTGTCATCCCAAACTTGACTAAGTCCACTCAGGTTCTGGCTCATCCACCGGTCCCTTAACCCGCGAGGAATGAGTCCACCCTTGTTCCCTGGTCCATACAGCAGATTCTGCAGTCAGGAGAACCTGAAAGGGACCTTGCCATTCTGGTGTTAGAGCTGAGTTCTGGTCTGAATGTCTGGGAGTTCTCTTTTTGGTGAGTCCAGCATCTCATAGGGTGATACCCCTACATCCACATGGGGACATTGGGGTTCCTCAGGAGAGCTGCTAGAGGGAGACACTGTACCCATGACAAATGAGTCTCTATATTCATTTATTCTACCCTGCCAGAACTCTGGGGGTGCCAGGGGGTATGTCCCACCTTATTCCTAAGGATTGCATAGCTAACCCATACACTTCTAAGCACCCATGTAGTTCTCAGGCTATGGGCTTGTTTAACATCTGTCTCCCACCCGGTAAATCCCATAACCCTTCCAAGCTCTTGCTTGCCCCCAGTTTTAGGAGTAGTGTTGCAACAGTTCCTCCAGAGCCTGCCCGAATAATTTAGGAGACTTCGCAAACCCCCGAGGCAACCTGGTCCATCTCTACGGTCCCCCGCATTCAAAGGCGATCCCACCCACAATTGTACTTTCCCCAAGTTACAAGTGGTTAAGCTTTGTGAGTCATAACAGCATTTACTTATGTGAGTGTGGTAACTAAGACTGGAAGCCCCCACTAACACTGCTTTTTCGGCGGCACCCGGCAGCAGAACAGTGAGTTCTGTGGTGGGTTGGACATTTTGAGGTGGTGGGGGCTTCCCTGAGCCGGGAAAATCCCAGAGCCGGGAAAATCCCAGAAAAACCCAGGCGGGAGCGGGGTGGGCAGCGCTGGGCTCCTGACACTCGGAAGCAGTTGGTCCCCCGCGATGCCTGATGGGAGGGGGCAGTCCCGGCGGCTACCGCGGGAGATTTAAACGCTCCCTTGGGAGCACAGTGAAGAGGAGTGGGGCAAAGAGGAGAGGGGCTAGAGACTAGCCAGAAGACAATGAAGACCATGGTGATCACCTGTCAGAAGATTAAAGCTGCTCTGGGTGCTGCAGCAGGCAGGATGGATGCTGCCACCCAGACAGAGCCTCACTGGGTGCATGCAGCTACCCAGACCCCGGGCTGCAGGCAGTCCCACAACAGCTCGTGCCTCTGGTACTGGCTCCACTTGTGAAACCTGTGCTCATGTAGGGGAACTCCTTCATATGGTGGAGGAGTTAAGGGAGGAGGTAAATAGGCTGAGGACTATCGGGGAATGTGAGAGGGAGATAGACCAGTGGAGCAGTGCCCTCTCACGAACTCAGTGGGCTGCTGGAGCTGGTGTGTCCAAACACCATCCACCTGCAAACTGCAAGGCTGGGGTTACAAGAGATGGGGAATGGCAGCAAGTTCCTGCCTGACAAAGGAAACCTGCTCCCCCCACCTGGACAACAAAACCCCAGATCCCCCGGTGAACAAGTACCATGTGCTGCAGGTGCAATCCAATCCTGAGGATGATGGCTCCCACAGCCTAGAATCTTTCCATAGGCTGCACCATCCTCAGAAAAAAGATAAAAACATCCTCCATCAAGAAGAAGGGGAGGGTGATTGTTGTAGAGGGCTCCCTCCTAAAAGGAATGGAGGGACCCATCTGCAGACTGGACCTGCTCCACAGAGACATCTGCTGCTTACCGAGAGCATCAGTGATGGAGGTAGCTAGAAAACTTCCTTCCCTGGTCCACGATACAGACTATTATCCCCTGATAGCAGTCCAAACTGGTAGTGATAATTTAGTAAATAGAAAGACCAAAGCCATCAAGGAAGACTTCAGGGCCATTGGGAAAATGATGGAAGGCTCTGGGGCTCAAACAGTGTTCTGCTCCATCCCAAAGCTAAATACAGAGGAGCAGGAAGTCAGGAAGAAGAATTCGATTAATGCCTGGCTCTGGGCCTAGTGTGAATAGAGGGGCTTTGGCTTCTTTGATCATGGGGTGGCTCACACGCCCCCAGGCTTTGTTACTAAGGATGGGACACGGGACACGTGGGCCTCCTATGGGGGCTAAAGCCCTTGCTAAAAACCTAGCTAAGCTCATAAACCGAGCTTTAAACTGGATGTGAGGGGGGAGGGGGTTGAGACCAGGCTAGACAGGAGCGAGCCTGGACATGGGGCACTAGTGATTTGGAGAGGGTGTGCTGGTGAGGACCACCAGTACATCACCACACGGAAAGTGGGGGAGAACACGCCTGGGGGTTGTAAGGGAGATACGGGCACTTTGGTACAAGCTACTCCAGTTACTAGGCAATTGGAAATGAACTCTGTTCCCTCTAAGAGGGCCGAAGGCTCAGCAGCTCAGCTGAAGTGCATTTACACCAATGCACGCAGCATGGGTAATGAGAAGGAAGAGTTAGAAGCTGTCGTAGGGCAAGGAGGCTATGATGTCGTTGCCATCACAGAAACGTTATAGTATGACTCATATAACTGGAGTGCAGCTATAGGGGATTCCCTTCTAAAAGGAACGGAGGGACCCATCTGCAAGCCGGACCTGCTCCACAGAGGGGCCTGCTGCTTACTGGGGGCATCGGTGAAGGAGGTAACTAGAAAACTTGCTTCCCTGGTCCAAGAGATGGACTATTATCCTCTGATAGTATTCCAAATTGGTAGTGATAATATAGAGAATAGAAAGCCCAAACCCATAAAGAGAGACTTCAGGGCTCTAGGGAAAATGATGGAGGGCTCTGGGGCTCAGACCATGTTTAGCTCCATTCCAAGGCTAAATACAGAGGAGCAAGTAGTCAAAAAGAAGAAATTGATTAATGCCTGGCTCGGAGCCTGGTGTGAGGACAGGGGCTTCGGTTTCTTTGATCATGGGGTGGCCCTCACACCCCCAGGCTTTATAACTGGGGATGGGACATATGTGTCTCCTAGCGGGGCTAAAGCCCTTGCTAAAAATCTAGCTAGGCTCATTAACCGAGCTTTAAACTAGATGTGATAGGGGAGGGGGATGAGACCAGGCTAGATGGGAGTGAGCCTGGAAGTGGGACACCAGTGACTCAGAGATGGTGTGCTGGTGAGGACCACCAGTACATCACCACAGAACAAGTGGGGCAATTACACCTGGGGATGGTAAGGAAGATACTGGCACTCTGACGTTAGCTACTTCAGTGACCAGTCAATTGGGAATAAACTCTATTCCCTCTATGAGGGCTGAAGGTTCAACAGCCCAGCTGAGGTGCATTTACACCAATGCACACAGCATGGGCAATAAGAAGGAGTTAGAAGCTGTCGTAGGGCAAGGAGGCTGTGATGTCGTTGCCATCATGGAAATGTAGTGGGATGACTCCAATAACTGGAGTGCAGCTATGGTGGGGTACAAACTCTTCAGGCGGTACAGGAAGGGTAGGAGAGGAGGCGGGATAGCCATCTATGTAACAGAGGACTTGGACACTGTTGAGATGGATTGTGGCAATGAGGAGATCTGTGGGTTAAAATCAGATGAGGCCAAAAGAAGGCAGATTTTGTGATGGGAGTCTGTTACAGACCACCCAGCCAAGAAGAAGCAGCTGATGAGCTCTTCTATAAACAGCTGGGGTTAATCTCTAGATGGATGCCTCTTGTTCGCATGGCAGACTTCAGTCTTCCTGATATCTGCTGGAAGTACAATAGAGCAGAAAGGAAGCAGTCTAGGAGGTTCCTGGAGTGCGTGGAAGACAACTTCCTTGCACAGCTGGTGAATGAGGCGACGAGGGAAGGTGCCCTCTTGGACCTGCTGTTTGTGAACAGAGATGACCTTGTGGGGGATGTGGCAGTAGGAGGACACCTGGAACAAAACAATCACGAGATGATAGGGTTTTTAGTTCTAGGTGAGGTGTGGAGGGGGGTTAGCAGGACAGTAAGATTAAATTTGCAGAGGGCAGACTTTGGACTATTCAGAAGGCTGGTTGGCATAGTCCCATGGGAGACAGTCCTTAATGGCAAGGGAGCACATGAGGGCTGGGAGATCTTCAGAAAGGAAATCCTAGCAGCTCAGGAGAAAGCCATCCCCATGTTCCAGAAAAGGAGCTGACGAGGGGGGAAAAAAAACCCAGCTTGGCTGAGTAGGGAGATCTTGAGAGACATCAAAAAGAAGAGAAATGTCTATGAGCTTTGGAAGAAGGGACAGGTCTCTTGGGTGGACTACAGGAGGGAAGTGAGATCATGCATGGAATAAATCAGAAGGGCTAAGCCCCAACTAGATTGGCCAAGTCTGTGAAAGATAACAAAAAATCTTTCTATAAATATATTAACAATAAAAGGAGGACTAGGGAGTATATTCAGTCCCTATTGGTCGCAGAAGGAACAACAGTGACAGGGGATGAGGACAAGGCTGAGGTACTTAATGCCTTCTTTGCCTCAGTCTTTAATAGTAAGGAAAGTTGTTCCCTCTGTGTACAAACCCCGGAGCTAGAGGAGCAACATGAGGCTCCCATGATCCAAGAGGAGGCAATTAGAGCCTTGCTTGCCCAGCTAGACACCCACAAGTCTATGGGGCCGGATGAGATCCACCCAAGGGTATTGAAGGAGCTGGCGGATGTGCTGGCCAAACCCCTTTCCATCATCTTCCAGCAGTCCTGGCTGACTGGGGAAGTTCCACTGGACTGGAGGCTGGCTGATGTTGTGCCCATCTACAAGAAGGGTTGCAGGGAGGATCCAGGGAACTACAGGCCGGTCAGTCTGACCTCAGTGCTAGGGAAAGTCATGGAACAGGTGATCTTGAGTGCTATAATGAAGCACATGCAGGAGAACCTGGTGATCAGGCCCAGTCAAGACGGGTTCATGAAAGGCAGGTCTTGCCAAACTAACCTGATCACCCTCTATGATAAAGTGACTCGAATACTGGATGAGTGAAAGGCTGTGGATGTAGTCTTCATGGACTTTAAAGCCTTTGACACAGTTTTTCACAGCATTGTGCTTAGGAAACTGTCAGCCTCTGGCCTGGACAGGCGCACACTCTCCTGGGTGGAAAACTGGTTGGATGGCCGAGCCCAGAGAGTGGTGTTAGATGGAGTTAACTCCAGCTGGAGGCCAGTTACAAGTGGTGTCCCTCAGGGCTCAGTGCTGGGTCCAGCCCTATTCAGTGTCTTTATCAATGACCTGGATGAAGGCATTGAGTGCACCCTTAGCAAGTTTGCAGATGACACTAAGCCTGGTGGAAGTGTAGATCTTCTGGAGGGTAGGGAGGCTCTACAGGAGCTGAACAGGTTGGACCACTGGGCAGAGACCAATGGCATGAGGTTTAACAAGGCCAAGTGCTGGGTCCTGCACTTGGGGCACAACAACCCCATGCAGTGCTACAGACTAGGAGAAGAGTGGCTGGAAAGGAGGGAGCTGGCGTCTTCTCCCAAGTGACAGGACAAGAGGAAATGGCCTCAAGCTCTGCCAGGGGAGGTTTAGGTTGGACATTAGGAAGAAATTTTTCACGGAAAGGATCATTGGGCAGTGGAACAGGCTGCCCAGGGAGGTGGTTGAGTCACCTTCCCTGGAGGTGTTTAAGGGAAGGGTGGATGAGGCGCTGAGGGGCATGTTTTAATCTTTGTTAGGCATGGTTGGACACAATGATCCAGTGGGTCTTTTCCAACCTGGTGATTCTGTGATTCTATGATTCTATGATTTCTACAACAAAACAAATACAATTTTGTACAAATATCTCATTTCACTGAAGGAAGGAATAAATAATGTTAAGGGAATTAATTGGCTTAAGCAATAGTAATAAGAATCAAATCTTGGCCAGCTTGCAATAGAGTGTAACAGGAGTTTAGCTTGTTTACTAATTCAAACAAGGACAGTCCCACAGCAGGAACAAAGGACAGATCTGAAGACATAAGAGGGAGGGAGATAAGAGAAAGACCATTAGAGGCAAACAGAAGACACAAAGTAACTGTGATATGCATACAAGAGTAGGTATGCTAATAAGTTGCCGGAAAATAATCGACATGCAACTTGTAAGTGTTTATCCAGTATTTCCTGGAGCCCACAGGAACATGTATGTTTAATCTGTATAAAAGTCATGCAGCCAGTGAAGGACTCATTAGTGGGACACATTAGGTGGACTAACCCATGTGTGCCCCAGGGTTGTTTATTAAAATCATCCCTTCTTAATAATTAAATTGGTATTGATAATTGAGTTTGGCTTTTTCACAGCATCATCACAAAAATAACACACACAACACAACAATATTAACTTGAACAAATCAAACTGCCACATAGAAACCAAATATTCACTCAAGCTTCCACGTGACTCCAGTTTCTTTGGTTAATATCACCTGTTACAACCAAGACCTCCTAATCAAACCAACAGAAACCAGATAGTCATGCAGATCTTCAGTTACTATCAAGACCTCCACAGAGAAACCAAATATTCACTTTTACAACCAAGACTCCATTTTCTTTGGTTAATATCACTCTTAAAACGAAGACCTCCTGACCACACCAACAAAAACCAGAAGCCAGATATTAATTAATATTCCTGTTACAACCAAGACCTCCTCACAGAAACCAAATATTCTCCTCTTACAACCAAGACCTAAGCAACTTCAATGTATGCCTATAAGAAGCTAGCATTCTGGTATACGCTCACCCTGCCTTATACAGTAACGACTTTGAGGAGCCAAACCAAATGGACCAATCCCCAAACCGAGAAAAAAAAAATTAAAGCGTACCTTTTTATCTGATGGTCCTTGTCTGTCCCCGCAGAGATCCAGTTGAGAAGAGGAGTCTCTCCGGAGAAATCCCTGGGGGTACCCAAGAAACTCCCGGTCTCAAATGGGTCCTGCAGCTGGGCAGAGAGGGTCCCATCTAGGATGCCAAATCTGAAACAAAGAAGCCATTAAGGCAGGTGCACTTTATTCAGTGCTGGAGAAGACTTGGTATTTCCATATCCATATTTTCCCCAAAATGACAAGCACACTTCATTCCTGGAACCTCACTGCATATCCAGGGGGAGATGAGATCAAACCCACCCCGAGTTGTTAAGGTGTGGCCATATCTGAGTGGTCAATCTCAACGACTCTGGCCAACAAGGAGATAAGGGTTGTTATCATTATTTTAGTTGTTAATCTTGTTGACATTCCATCCCACCATTTACAAATCACCATTTCAGTTTTTTGTCTAAAACTAGTATATATATCCACTACTTTTGTAAGATGGTATGCCTTTTTTAGAAGGGTATCCAATTCAGCGCTGAATTGTAAAATAAAAATATTATTATCTTTGCTTCAAAGACTTTGTCCTTTGCAATATTTTACCAGTAAAATAGTGTTCCTCACAATTTAGGAGCTTGTCCAGGATAAGTGATCCTGTCGCTGTGGGACGGGACAGCGGGAGCAGAGACGCGTGCCCTGTTGCTTTTAGCAGTCTCCAATCTACTGTCCTGCCCATAGAGGAGCAGTGAACCTTGTCCGGGCAGAGGACTCTCGAAGCAAAGAAGGGAGGAGGGTAATTTAATGAATTAATGGATCTGAATTGTGTGCGGCAGCTGAGTAATCCTGTACATGGGATCCAGGTAAGAAAAGTGACTGTTAAGTATTATCTGAGCGGCTGGGAGAGCAGGACTGAAAGTGTGTGAGAGTGAGACGGAGGGGTTCCTGTGAAGCGATTGTGGAGTCCTTCTAACTGTGGTTCCATATCTCCGCGAGGAGACTGGCTGGTGAAGGGACAAAAGTGAAAGGGTTCCAGGTGAATGGTGACAGGCAGGAAGAAAAGTATAATGGGAAACAGGCTCACTCAGAGAGGTTCAAAAAGGAGAGAGGAATCTGAAGATCCCTCTTTGAGCATTCCACTCGACAGTCCTTTTAGGGGTGATACTCAGGGAATGGGAGCCAGGTAGCACCCAGGGCCATGGCGGATTATAAAGGTATTCTTTAACTGAATTTTGTTTGGAGCTAGCCAGGAGACGTCCTGCGCAGTGCTGGTATACCGGGTACCAGAACCCAGAGTATGCCTTTGGAAACTTTGAATTTGCAGTGCCGTAGGGACTCTTTGAGAATAATTCAAAGAGCCTTACTGATTGAAAACATACAATCTCGGATTTTGGTGGCAGGGGTTAAAGTTCTTAGTTTTGGTAGGGGGATTCTGAGTCCCTGCTAATAATTGTTACAAGAATTGTGTACCATTTTGGTTTTGAACTCGGAAAGCATAATAAGAAATGGAATATTAATAACTGATTTTAACTTTGGTATACTTCGTAACTCTGTATGTGTACCTGGGACAGCACTGCTATGAAATGATTGTGGTTTTGAACTAAAGTTGATGGGAGGAGATGAATGAAGTGAGTGTAAGTTTTGTCTTAGAATTTTTATGACTTTGTTGTTAACCTAATAGCTGTTGCACGGACAGTGTGTGAAGAACAGAAACTGGTAAATTATGTCAAGAAGTTTGGTTAAAGACTGTGGCCACAAATAGTTTTAATCTTGAGCAATCTTTTTTCCCCCCTTTTACAGCAAAGTGATTTAGTAACACTCTGCACTCCAGTGTCCCTTATCAGATCAGCAACTGCTGGGCTCTGGCACAGACAATAAGGAATATGATTTTAACAGATACTATCAAAAGGAGTGTGCCAGAGACAATATCCTTTGAGATTAAAAGACTGCAAAAGAATAGAAAGCACAATTAATAACTTTTTACAGTATGGAACTATAGTATGCAAATCTGACTAGTGAAAAAGCTGGATAGAATTTACCAAGTAGTACAGGACTTGAGAAAAATAAAAAGATTGTCAAAGATTTGCATCTTGTAGTGGACAAAGATTTGAATAACCAGATATGGTTTACAGTGTTAGATTTAAAAGATGCATTTTTCTGTCTGCCACTACACAAAGAAAGTCCAAAGCATTTGAAGAAGAGAGTCCTACCTCTGGTAGAAAAATCCAGCTTACTTGGATGGTGTTACCCCAAGGTTTTAAAAATAGCCCAACAATATTTGGAAATGAATTAGAACAAGAAATTGAAGCATGGGATTCTTCCCCTAGAGATAAATTCCTTCTACAGTATATGGATGATTTGTTAATAGCAACTGAAACAAGACCTGAGTGTATTCAGTGGACTGTGAGTTTGTTTAATTTTCTTGGATTAAATGGATATTGAATCTCTCAACAGAAAGCCCAAATGGTGCAAGAAGGAGTGACGAACTTGGGATATGGACTTTGCAGGGAACAACAAGAACTAGGAACTGAACAAAAGGAAGCCATCTGTCAGACTACACTCCCACAAATGGTAAAAGAGATCAGGGCCTTTCCAGGAATGACAGGTTGGTGCTGTTTATGAATCTACAATTATGGAGTGATGGCAAAGCCATTAAACATGCTGAAGAAATACTTTGCCTATTGGAGGCAGTACAACTACCAAATAAAGTAGCCATCATGCACAGTCAAGGGCACCTGAGAGGTAATACCGACCAGGAAACAGATAATAGATTGGGCAGCAGAACTGTTGTACTTGCCAGCTTGGTCTGGAAACTTGTCAAGAGGGAACATGCACACATTACCAAGCTAATGATAGATACCAAACTACCATGGACCAAGTGTCTATCTTTAGCTTTACTACGAATCAGAACCGTCCCAAGGAAAAACTTGGTGTTGTCTCCATACAAAAATGTTGTCTGACCTCCCATATTTAGGGAGAGAAGAGGGTGTGCTGATCCCTGAAATCAATGATATGAACCTTAAAGACTATTTGTGTGGAATAACACAATCTCTTGCAGATTTAAGAAAGAGTGGATTTCTGCCCCAAACAGCACCCCTGGATTTCAGACTGCATCAGATACAACCTGGAGACTGGGTCCTAGTGAAATCCTGGAAGGAGACTACTCTAGCCCCAACGTGGGAAGGACCCTTCCTGGTACTTCTGACAATGGAAACAGCCGTAGGGACTGAAGAGAAGGGGTGGACTCATGTCATTAGAGTGAAGGGCTTCCAGAGAGTGGACTGTGAAACCAGGAGGCGATCCTTTGAAGCTAACATTTAGGTGATAAGTCAGAATAAGTCAAGGGTGAGCAAAATTGGTTAGCGAAATCTGTAAGAATGGTTACCTGTGTTGTTGCTTCTTTTTGTAAGGTATATAATAAGGGACTAGGTTGACTGAATAACCACAAGGGAGACTGATGGTACTGTAGAGTGTGTTGGAAGTGGCAGCCCTCTGAAAATCTAAAAGGTGATTTCAGGTATATGATGTGCACTAAGCCAAGGGCAAGACTGGGTTAGCCTATATCTTTGCCACCGAGAAGCATCTAAAACTCCACTGTTGGCTGCAATCCAATAGGCGCTGAGTGACGGAGATATATGCTATACCAGACCTTGGCTCATGACAGCCGCCTGGACTCTCCTACTTTGGGTTATGCTCACTTCCAGTTGTACCCCAGGTTCTCCAAATGCATGTTCTAAATGTTATCAACATCTACATAGAATCATAGAATAACCAGGTTGGAAAAGACCCCCAGGATCATCGAGTCACACCATTTCTATCAATCACTAGACCATGTCCCTCAGCACCTCATCCACCCGTCCCTTAAACACCTCCAGGGAAGGTGACTCAGCCACCTCCCCGGGCAGCCTGTTCCACTGCCCAATGATCCTTTCCGTAAAAAATTTTTTCCTGATGTCAAGCCTGAACCTCCCCTGGCAGAGCTTGAGGCCATTTCCTCTTGTCTTGTCCCTTGTCACTTGGGAGAAGAGGCCAGCTCGCTCCTCTCCACAACCTCCCCTCAGGTAGTTGTAGAGAGCAATGAGGTCTCCCCTCAGCCTCCTCTTCTCCAGGCTAAACAACCCCAGCTCTCTCAGCCGTTCCTCATAAGGCCTGTTCTCCAGCCCCTTCAACAGCTTCGTTCCTCTTCTCTGGACTTGCTCCAGAGCCACAACATCCTTCTTGTGGTGAGGAGCCCAGAAATGAACACAGTACTCGAGGTGCGGTCTCACCAGTGCTAAGTACAGGGGCAGAATAACCTCCCTCAGCCTGCTGGCCACGCTGTTTCTGATACAAGCCAGGATGCCATTGGCCTTCTTGGCCACCTGGGCCACTGCTGGCTCATGTTCAGTCAACTGTCAACCAGCACCCCCAGGTCCTTCTCCTCCTGGCAGCTTTCCAGCCAGACTTCTCCTAGTCTGTACCTCTGCTTAGGGTTGTTGTGCCCCAAGTGCAGGACTCAGCATTTGGCCTTGTTAAACCTCATGCCACTGGTCTCTGCCCAGCAGTCCAGCCTGTTCAGGTCCCTTTGCAGAGCCTCCCTACCCTCCAGCAGATCGACACTTCCACCCAGCTTGGTGTCATCTGCAAACTTGCTAAGGGAGCACTCGATGCAGGTCATTGATAAAGACATTGAACAGGGCTGGACCCAGCACTGAGTCCTAGGGAACCCCACTTGTAACTGGCCTCCAGCTGGAGTTAGCTCCATTTCCCACCACTCTCTGGGCTCGGCCATCCAACCAGTTTTCCACCCAGGAGAGTGTGCGCCTGTCCAGGCCAGAGGCTGACAGTTTCTGAAGCACAATGCTGTGAGAAACTGTGTCAAAGGCTTTACTGAAGTCCAGGAAGATACATCCACAGCCTTTCCCTCGTCCAGTAGCCAAGTCACTTTATCATAGAAGGTGATCAGGTTAGTTTGGCAAGACCTGCCTTTTGTGAACCCATGTTGACTGGACTTGATCACCCAGTTCTCTTGGATATGCTTCATTATAGCCCTCAAGATCACCTGTTCCATGACTTTCCCTGGCACTGAGGTCAGACTGACCGGCCTGTAGTTCCCTGGATCCTCCCTGCAACCCTTCTTGTAGATGGGCACAACATCAGCCAGCCTCCAGTCCAGTGGAATTTCCCCAGTCGTCCAGGATTGCGGGAAGATGATGAAAAGGGGTTTGGCCAGCACATCTGCCAGCTCCTTTAATACCTTTGGGTGGATCCCATCCGGCCCCATAGACTTGTGGGTGGGGCAAGCAAGGCTCTGACCACCTCCTCTTGGACCGTGGGAGCCTCATGTTGCTCCTCTACCTCTGGGGTTTGTACACAGAGGGAACAACTTTCTTTACAAATAAAGACTGAGGCAAAGAAGGCATTAGGTACCTCAGCCTTTTCCTCTTCCCCTGTCACTGTTGTTCCTTCTGTGTCCAATAGGGACTGTATGGTCTCCCTAGTCCTCCTTTTATTATTTATATATTTATAGAAAGATTTTTTGTTATCTTTCACAGACTTGGCCAATCTGATTTCTAGTTGAGCCTTAGCCCTTCTGATTTTTCCTCTGCAAAATCTCACTTCACTCCTGTAGTCCACCCAAGAGACTTGTCCCTTCTTCCAGAGCCCATAAACATTTCTCTTCTTCTTGATTCCACTCAAGATATCTCTGTTCAAGCAAGCTGTTGTTTTCCCCTGCCAGCTTTTTTTCCGGAACATGGGGATGGCTTTCTCCTGAGCTGCTAGGACTTCCTTTTTGAAGAGCTCCAAGCCCTCATGGGCTCCCTTGCCATTAAGGACTGTCTCCCACAGGACTTTGCCAACCAGCCTTCTGAAGAGTTCACAAAGTCTGTCCTGGTAACCACCCTCTTCACTTCACCTAGAAATGAAAACCCTCCCATCTCATGATCGCTTATTCCTAGGCGTCCTCCTACTGCCACATCCCCCACAAGGCCTTCTCTGTTCACAAACAGCAGGTCCAAGAGGGCACCTTCCCTCGTCGCCTCATTCACCAGCTGTGCAAGGAAGTTGTCTTCCACGCACTCCAGGAACCTCCTAGACTGCTTCCTTTCTGCTCTATTGTACTTCCAGCAGATATCAGGAAGACTGAAGTCTGCCATGCGAACAAGAGGCATCCATCTAGAGATTAACCCCAGCTGTTTATAGAAGAGCTCATCAGCTGCTTCTTCTTGGCTGGGTGGTCTGTAACAGACTCCCATCACAAAATCTGCCTTCTTTTGGCCTCATCTGATTTTAACCCACAGATCTCCTCATTGCCACAATCCATCTCAACAGTGTCCAAGTCCTCTGTTACATAGATGGCTATCCCGCCTCCTCTCCTACCCTTCCTGTACCGCCTGAAGAGTTTGTACCCCACCATAGCTGCACTCCAGTTATTGGAGTCATCCCACTACATTTCCATGATGGCAACGACATCACAGCCTCCTTGCCCTACGACAGCTTCTAACTCCTTCTTATTGCCCATGCTGTGTGCATTGGTGTAAATGCACCTCAGCTGGGCTGTTGAACCTTCAGCCCTCATAGAGGGAATAGAGTTTATTCCCAATTGACTGGTCACTGAAGTAGCTAATGCCAGAGTGCCAGTATCTTCCTTACCATCCCCAGGTGTAATTGCCCCACTTGTTCTGTGGTGATGTACTGGTGGTCCTCACCAGCACACCATCTCTGAGTCACTGGTGTCCCACTTCCAGGCTCACTCCCATCTAGCCTGGTCTCATCCCCCTCCCCTATCACATCTAGTTTAAAGCTCGGTTAATGAGCCTAGCTAGATTTTTAGCAAGGGCTTTAGCCCCGCTAGGAGACACATATGTCCCATCCCCAGTTATAAAGCCTGGGGGTGTGAGGGCCACCCCATGATCAAAGAAACCGAAGCCCCTGTCCTCACACCAGGCTCCGAGCCAGGCATTAATCAATTTCTTCTTTTTGACTACTTGCTCCTCTGTATTTAGCCTTGGAATGGAGCTAAACATGGTCTGAGCCCCAGAGCCCTCCATCATTTTCCCTAGAGCCCTGAAGTCTCTCTTTATGGGTTTGGGCTTTCTATTCTCTATATTATCACTACCAATTTGGAATACTATCAGAGGATAATAGTCCATCTCTTGGACCAGGGAAGCAAGTTTTCTAGTTACCTCCTTCACCGATGCCCCCAGTAAGCAGCAGGCCCCTCTGTGGAGCAGGTCCGGCTTGCAGATGGGTCCCTCCGTTCCTTTTAGAAGGGAATCCCCTATAGCTGCACTCCAGTTATATGAGTCATACTATAACGTTTCTGTGATGGCAACGACATCATAGCCTCCTTGCCCTACGACAGCTTCTAACTCTTCCTTCTCATTACCCATGCTGCGTGCATTGGTGTAAATGCACTTCAGCTGAGCTGCTGAGCCTTCGGCCCTCTTAGAGGGAACAGAGTTCATTTCCAATTGCCTAGTAACTGGAGTAGCTTGTACCAAAGTGCCCGTATCTCCCTTACAACCCCCAGGCGTGTTCTCCCCCACTTTCCGTGTGGTGATGTACTGGTGGTCCTCACCAGCACACCCTCTCCAAATCACTAGTGCCCCATGTCCAGGCTCGCTCCTGTCTAGCCTGGTCTCAACCCCCTCCCCCCTCACATCCAGTTTAAAGCTCGGTTTATGAGCTTAGCTAGGTTTTTAGCAAGGGCTTTAGCCCCCATAGGAGGCCCACGTGTCCCGTGTCCCATCCTTAGTAACAAAGCCTGGGGGCGTGTGAGCCACCCCATGATCAAAGAAGCCAAAGCCCCTCTATTCACACTAGGCCCAGAGCCAGGCATTAATCGAATTCTTCTTCCTGACTTCCTGCTCCTCTGTATTTAGCTTTGGGATGGAGCAGAACACTGTTTGAGCCCCAGAGCCTTCCATCATTTTCCCAATGGCCCTGAAGTCTTCCTTGATGGCTTTGGTCTTTCTATTTACTAAATTATCACTACCAGTTTGGACTGCTATCAGGGGATAATAGTCTGTATCGTGGACCAGGGAAGGAAGTTTTCTAGCTACCTCCATCACTGATGCTCTCGGTAAGCAGCAGATGTCTCTGTGGAGCAGGTCCAGTCTGCAGATGGGTCCCTCCATTCCTTTTAGGAGGGAGCCCTCTACAACAATCACCCTCCCCTTCTTCTTGATGGAGGATGTTTTTATCTTTTTTCTGAGGATGGTGCAGCCTATGGAAAGATTCTAGGCTGTGGGAGCCATCATCCTCAGGATTGGATTGCACCTGCAGCACATGGTACTTGTTCACCGGGGGATCTGGGGTTTTGTTGTCCAGGTGGGGGGAGCAGGTTTCCTTTGTCAGGCAGGAACTTGCTGCCATTCCCCATCTCTTGTAACCCCAGCCTTGCAGTTTGCAGGTGGATGGTGTTTGGACACACCAGCTCCAGCAGCCCACTGAGTTCGTGAGAGGGCACTGCTCCACTGGTCTATCTCCCTCTCACATTCCCCGATAGTCCTCAGCCTATTTACCTCCTCCCTTAACTCCTCCACCATATGAAGGAGTTCCCCTACATGAGCACAGGTTTCACAAGTGGAGCCAGTACCAGAGGCACGAGCTGTTGTGGGACTGCCTGCAGCCCGGGGTCTGGGTAGCTGCATGCACCCAGTGAGGCTCTGTCTGGGTGGCAGCATCCATCCTGCCTGCTGCAGCACCCAGAGCAGCTTTAATCTTCTGACAGGTGATCACCATGGTCTTCATTGTCTTCTGGCTAGTCTCTAGCCCCTCTCCTCTTTGCCCCACTCCTCTTCACTGTGCTCCCAAGGGAGCGTTTAAATCTCCCGCGGTAGCCGCCGGGACTGCCCCCTCCCATCAGGCATCGCGGGGGACCAACTGCTTCCGAGTGTCAGGAGCCCAGCGCTGCCCACCCCGCTCCCGCCTGGGTTTTTCTGGGATTTTCCCGGCTCTGGGATTTTCCCGGCTCAGGGAAGCCCCCACCACCTCAAAATGTCCAACCCACCACAGAACTCACTGTTCTGCTGCCGGGTGCCGCCGAAAAAGCAGTGTTAGTGGGGGCTTCCAGTCTTAGTTACCACACTCACATAAGTAAATGCTGTTATGACTCACAAAGCTTAACCACTTGTAACTTGGGGAAAGTACAATTGTGGGTGGGATCGCCTTTGAATGCGGGGGACCGTAGAGATGGACCAGGTTGCCTCGGGGGTTTGCGAAGTCTCCTAAATTATTCGGGCAGGCTCTGGAGGAACTGTTGCAACACTACTCCTAAAACTGGGGGCAAGCAAGAGCTTGGAAGGGTTATGGGATTTACCGGGTGGGAGACAGATGTTAAACAAGCCCATAGCCTGAGAACTACATGGGTGCTTAGAAGTGTATGGGTTAGCTATGCAATCCTTAGGAATAAGGTGGGACATACCCCCTGGCACCCCCAGAGTTCTGGCAGGGTAGAATAAATGAATATAGAGACTCATTTGTCATGGGTACAGTGTCTCCCTCTAGCAGCTCTCCTGAGGAACCCCAATGTCCCCATGTGGATGTAGGGGTATCACCCTATGAGATGCTGGACTCACCAAAAAGAGAACTCCCAGACATTCAGACCAGAACTCAGCTCTAACACCAGAATGGCAAGGTCCCTTTCAGGTTCTCCTGACTGCAGAATCTGCTGTATGGACCAGGGAACAAGGGTGGACTCATTCCTCGCGGGTTAAGGGACCGGTGGATGAGCCAGAACCTGAGTGGACTTAGTCAAGTTTGGGATGACACTAAGCTGGGTGGAAGTGTCGATCTGCTGGAGGATAGGGAGGCTCAACAAAGGGATCTGAACAGGCTGGACCGCTGGGCAGAGTCCGATGGCAGGAGGTTTAACAAGACCAAATGCCGGGTCCTGCACTTGGAGCACAACAACCCTGTGCAGCTACAGAATAGAAGTCTGTCTAGAAAACTGCCTGGAGGAGAAAGACCTGGGGGTGTTGGTTGACAGCCGACTGAACATGAGCCAGCAGTGTGTCCAGGTGGCCAAGAAGGCCAATGGCATCTTGGCTTGTATCAGAAATGGCATGACCAGCAGGTCCAGGGAGGTTATTCTCCCTCTGTACTCGGCACTGGTGAGACCGTACCTCGAGTACTGTGTACAGTTCTGGGCCCCTCACCACAAGAAGGATGTTGTGGCTCTGGAGCGAGTCCAGAGAAGAGCAACGAAGCTGGTGAAGGGGCTGGAGAACAAATCTTATGAGGAGCGGCTGAGAGAGCTGGGGTTGTTCAGCCTGGAGAAGAGGAGGCTGAGGGGAGACCTTATTACTCTCTACAACTACCTGAAGGGAGGTTGTGGAGAGGAGGGAGCTGGCCTCTTCTCCCAAGTGACAGGGGACAGGACGAGAGGGAATGGCCTCAAGCTCCGCCAGGGGAGATTTAGGCTTGAGATTAGGAAGAAGTTCTTCACAGAGAGGATGGTTAGGCATTGGAACAGTCTGCCAAGGGAGGTGGTTGAGTCACCGTCCCTGGAGGTATTTAAGGTTAGGGTAGACGAGGTGCTTAGGAGCATGATTTAGGGATTGGTGGGAATGGTTGGACTCGATGATCCAGTGGGTCTCTTCCAACCTGGTGATTCTATGATTCTATGAAAAGCAAAATAGGCATTCACTTCTAGAGAGCTAATTCAGATTTGGCTTTGGGTCACAGTTTAAAAAAGTGCTTAATGTTCAGATGAATAACAAATAAAGATGGATGACTGCTGATAACCTGAGTTAATAAGTCTCCGTCTTCTCTTCTGTCATCTTGCCAGACAATATTGGCTTCATTACGGCCTTCTCCTTCTACATCTCAAAACCCACAAACCCCAACAACTTGGCACAGAGACTGTGCTGATGACTTATTTGGGGTAACATGGTTACATGTAGCAAGTACAGTACATTGTTTCCTCTCCTGACCACAACTATACCATACATATCTGCTACAGAGTGTTTACAAATGTTGTAAGTTCTTAACTTTTGATTTTGTAAGGTGTCTTTAAAGCAAAACTCTTTACATAATACAAAGTGATTGGTAGGAAAACAAGATACTGGGGTTTTTTTTGTACACTGATTAACAATTGCTGCTTTTATCAGATGTCCTTGAGAATTGTTCCTAATAAAGTCTGACCTGAGTTTATGATTCAGAATTGTTTTCTTAGATTATTTGCAGGATTAAATATATAGTTGCATTAGTAAGGTTGCATTAAGCAGTTGATTGTAAGGTTAGGAGTGCCACGTAAGGTTTCTTCAGTTTGCCATGACTTATTTTCCCTAGTTTAAAATATGGATGTAGTGTTACTTGTGTCATGTCTTGGTGATAGCACTCAGGAGTATCAGTGGAGGAGGTCAGCTAAAATTGTCAGGTAAATGAGTGAGCTACAGTGGGATAACAGGGCATGCGAGTCTTATTCAAGTGAACAGTGCACTGAGATCTCTGATATATCAGAGGTTAAAAAGGATCGAGATGTAGTGCTCTAAGGCTGCTTTATTCATAAAACAGTCTATGTAGGGATTTTAAGTGATTTATGTGTAATGACTAACACTCACTGACTGTCTTTGAAGACTGGCCTTTTCTCCACTTTGAAAAGTGCATTGAGAATGAAAATATCTGTGTAAGAGCTAATTAATAATTAAAAACATTTTAAAATGGAGAATCAGCTCCTAGAACATAATTTTGCAGAAAGTTCATTTCTTTCAGAATACATAAAATGTAACCAATGGTTTCTACTATTTATGCCTGGCTTTTCTTTTTTCCCCCAGTTTTGACTGTTAAAAACCTCTATTACTAAAACAGAGGAGTTCTCTGATGACAAGCTCTGATCTCATTCTGTGCTTTGAGTTGGTCCCTTTATATAAATTCTAATGTTTTTTTACAGTAAGCACTTATCCATTGCCAGCATCTGGTGGCCTTCTAAGATCTTTGTAAAACAACTTTGCATCAGAAATAAGTTGTTGAGAACTCAGGTTTGCTACATAAAGATAATGGGCTGATTGTTCCCTTGTTCTGACATCCCACATGTTCCATTGGTAAGGTATATCACCATTAACTGTTTCTCCCTCACTGCTAGCTTGTGTATTAGTAAGTAACGATGCTCTGAACTTCACTGACTTATGAGAAGAATTATAAGTAGCGTTGTGATAGAGATTGAGTGAAAAGTCATTATTAGGCCTTAGACTTATCTGACCTTTTAACTGGGTGCTTATAGAGAATTATACCTCCATATTGACTCACTTTTTTCTCAAAACATGTTATATCCAACTATTTTAAGAAGTCTTAAGTCTTTTCTCTCAGTCCTGGTTTCAGTGAAGCCTCCCATAGCTTTGTGTGAATCAAGAGCTGAGCTTTGGTATTAAACTACCACACTGAAGAATTGTTATATTTTTCTGCACCAGGACACAGTGTTTTCTTGCCAATTTATTTTGAGGAACTGATATATCATTTTTAGAAATAGTGTCTTCAGACAGAAAGAACTCCACAGTACTGGATGAATTAAGGTGTTCTTTTTATGGGGAGAAGGGCACTCCATTCTTTTAGAGCATTGCTGCTTAAAAGGCCTGAAGGGTTTTGCTAACTGCAGTTCCCCTGAATTCTCTTGTGTGTGAACCAGACCAAATCTTTTAGAAAACTGTCAAGTCTTGAGTTTTAAATTTATCAGAAATGCTGAAACTCATCAACATGACTTTTGCTTAATTTTTCCATGACTGATTAATTTGTTACTCCTTTTATTAGTCTGTTCAGTTTTCCTGGATTGTGAAATTGCTGTTTCGTGGATGGAGAGATGCTGGAGCTATCTCCTGAAACAACTTAGCAAGATTTATTATCTCTAGGGAAGCAGAAGTAGTTATATTACTTCCCAGGGCAGCTATCATTTAAGAAGCCATTTAGTTGCTTACACATGACATACAGCCTTAGCCAATAAGCCATGCAGAGCTGCTTATGTCTATCAGTACTAACCTTCTCATATGTTGTGCAGTACCTATATTACTTGGATTTTCCACATTTTGAGAATCTTAGTCCTTCATTCCCCCCCACCCGACTGTACAGTCATTGCTAGCTATTTAAATATATTTTATTTATTTTTTAATTAAAACTTTGAGTTTAAAATTCTTAGTTCTCTTGTTCTCTCCGTCTATTGCTCTTGCTTTGGGAAGTGTCTCTCTTTTTTTTTTTTCCTTTTTATCCTCTCTCCTGTGCTCAGCATTATTAAAACAGAGACTACCCAGAATTAGTTCTTGCACTGTTTTTTGGCCACTCTATTTGTATTTAACTTAAGCGTATATAAAGATGTACGTGTAATCTAGGATACAGAGTGAGAATAGATGAAAAAAATCTGCAGAATTGTTTTCATCTTTAACAGATTCTCAGTACTTTGAGACTAGTGTCTTGACTTTGTGTTCTAGCTATTCCTGGCATAAGGGAAAGCTGATATGTGAGCAACAGCAGAAAGCCGGCTGCATCCTGCTCTGTGGTTCTGGAGCTCGACCAGGATGAGACTGGACGAGACGATTATGAATAGGCATGTCTTCACACTATAACTATCTGCTTGTTAGACGATACAGTGTGCGAGTTAGGAGGATTACCCCCTTGCACCCACCAGCGAATAAACACATACCTACTTTATAACACTTAACTGAGTTATAGAGTTTGATTCTGCAAAACAATTTGGCACTCCAGATGGGATACCCTCTCTATCCGGCTGCAAGACCAGCGGGGAGTGGGATGTTCTAGGTGCCACTGGGTTATTTCTCCGGAGAATCTCTCATCCCCATCCGATCACTGCAGGGAGAGAGATGACTCATCAGTGGGCAGACAAGGTATGTGACTTAGGGATATGGATACCTGCAGGGGAGAGGCACAGGATGAGTCTGTAAGCCATGTATGGGACGCCACACGCAAAGACAAAGAGCTAGATTGCTCACCTCTGGGAAATGGAATTGTTGGGCCCAAAGGGAAATAGCTTGCCAAGACCTTGTAAGGCGTCAGAATGCATGGTGAGCTGGGGGGGATCCTTCCTGCTGGGATAGCTGGAGAACTTTTTGGGGATAGCTATCATTGTATACATTTGCTGGAAGTATTTCGTCCCGATACCGTGTATATTTTAACATCGCTAAGAGCTCTTTTAAGTTGAACTTAAAGGGACTTTAAGGGGACAATAAACAGGATTGGAGTAATAACTGTTGCATGTGCATATTTTAAGTGTCGCATGTGCCCAGTACCGTGTGTGGTTTGAATATCCATGTAGGGAGGCTCTGCAAAGGGATCTGAACAGGCTGGACCGCTGAGCAGAGTCCAATGGCAGGAGGTTTAACAAGGCCAAATGCCGGGTCCTGCACTTGGGGCACAAGAACCCTATGCAGTGCTACAGACTAGAAGTCTGTCTAGAAAGCTGCCTGGAGGAGAAAGACCTGGGGGTGTTGGTTGACAGCCGACTGAACATGAGCCAGCAGTGTGTCCAGGTGGCCAAGAAGGCCAGTGTCATCTTGGCTTGTATCAGAAACGGTGTGGCCAGCAGGTCCAGGGAGGTTATTCTCCCTCTGTACTCGGCACTAGTGAGACCGCTCCTTGAATCCTGTGTTCACTTCTGGGCCCCTCACCACAAGAAGGATGTTGAGGCTCTGAAACAAGTCCAGAGAAGAGCAACGAAGCTGGTGAAGGGGCTGGAGAACAGGCTTTATGAGGAACGGCTGAGAGAGCTGGGGTTGTTTAGCCTGGAGAAGAGGAGGCTGAGGGGAGACCTCATTGCTCTCTATAACTACTTGAGGGGAGGTTGTAGAGAGGAGGGAGCTGGGCTCTTCTCCCAAGTGACAGGGGACAGGACAAGAGGAAATGGCCTCAAGCTCCTCCAGGGGAGATTTAGGCTGGACATTAGGAAAAAAATTTTTGCAGAAAGGGTCATTGGGCACTGGAACAGGCTACCCAGGGAGGGGGTTGAGTCACCTTCCCTGAAGGTGTTTAAGGCAAGGGTGGATGAGGTGCTGAGGGACATGGTTTAGTGTTTGATAGCAATGGTTAGACTCGATGATCCGGTGGGTCTCTTCCAACCTGGTGATTCTATGATTCTATGACATGTGGATCCAATCGTTGCTGTTGTCAACTGGTCATGACTAACACTGTGTGAGTTGGGCTGGCTCTGAAACCAGCAGGCGTGCCCAGGTGGGCTTGAACTGCCAACCTTCGGGTTAAGGGCCAGTGTCCCTGGCTGGTTGCACCACCAAGGAATTTCAAATATTCTAGCTAAAAACTAGGCAGGACAGCTTGCTCACTCTGAAAAGCGAGGGGCATGGCCAGAGACAAAGCGCTTGAAGCTTCAAATGTTTATAAAACTTACAAATTAGTTTTGATTAATCTTAGAAATACAACTCTGGGACCTTTTAATCTCAAATGTCCACTAAGCCGGCAAGCAGGTAGATTTACCTGGGGATCTGGGAATGAGAAGCAATATGCAAACTCCGAGACTGCAAACAGTGAGAGAGTTATGAATTTTCCTAGGAATGACTGGTTGGTGCTGACTGTGGATGGACTGCTTGTTTAACTCCCGTACACACTAACAACCACTGAAAAGAAACACCTTCAATGGAATAAAGAAGTTATACAAGCCTCTGAGCTACTGAAAAAGGCCCTGATGTCGGCTCCAGCCTTGGGACTCCCAGATGTGAGTAAGCCATTTTTCTCCTCTAATATTGGCAGAGGATCCAGGCCCGTATCACCGAGCAGTTCCATACTTTTCCAAGCAATCGGCCGCAACTGCAAAAGGTTGGCCTGGATGCCTGCAAGCAGTTACGGTCATAGTACTAGATATCCAGGAAGCCTGAAAATTCACCCTGGGCCAGAGAATGATTATGTTGGTGTCCCATACAATATCTGCTGTATTGGAAGTGAAATGTGGACACTGGCTTTCCCTACAAAGGTTCTTGAAATATCAAACTGCAATGATAGAAAATTGTAATTACTAACATTGTCAAACCAGCCTCTTTTCTTAGTGGAAACACAGGTGAACCAGTACATCATGACTGATTGGAAACTATTGAGGTGACATACTCAAGCCATCCAGACTTGAAGGACAGTCCTATGGGAAGTGCTGAAGATTGGTTCATGAATGGGACCAGTTATGTCCTAAGCGGTAAAAGACATGCTGGATATGCCATGATCACTAGTCGAGACATAACAGAGTTAGCACCTTTACCCATGAATGCCTCTGCACAAAAGGCAGAGATGATTGCTCTGACCCGTGCCTTGGAGTTGGCTAAAGGCAAAGCTGCAAATATCTATACAGATTCAAAGTGTGCATTCGGAGTTGTACATGCACACGGAGCAATCTGGAAGGAGAAAGAGTTATTGAACTCACAGGGTATACACATCAAACATGCAGAGGAGATGGAGATCCTGAAACTATTGGAAGCAGTCCAGCTCCCTGAGAAGGTAACAACCATGCAAATCAAAGCACACCAGAAAGTGAATTCAGAACTGGAAAGAGGAAATGAGCTGGTGGACAGAGAGGCAAAACAGGCAGCCAAAAGAGAGATAAAAATAGAAGGGGCTTTGATCCCCGATGGGTGAATCTCCTTGGAAGGAGAGCCCCAATATGCCAAAGAAGATCAAAAGCTCACTGCAGATTTGGAAGGGTCACATAATGAGGAGGAATGGGTTCTCACCCCACAAGGGTAATTAATCATTCCCTCTTATTTTATATGGTTTGTAGTAAAAGAGAAGCATAGAAAAAGGCATTGGGGAGGAGAGGCCCTATATAAACACCTAATTGGAGAAATTGTAGCTAGGAATTTATACACTACTGTGAGACAAGTGACTCAGCAGTATGATATTTGCCTCCAGACTAATCCCCAAAATACCCCCACACCAGAAATGGGCCAAATCAGGAAAGGCAACGTGCCTGGACAACAGTGCCAAATTGATTTTTCAGAACTTCCAAGAAAAGGGAGGGTATCGATATTTGTGAGTACTAACCGATACCTTTTCAGATTGGCCAGAGGCATTGCCTACCAGAACAGCCAAGGCTCGAGAGGTAACCAGAACATTAATACAAGAGATAATACACCGTTTGGGGGTTCCAGCGACTATATCCTCTGATAGAGGACCACATTTTATCTCAAAAATAATACAACAAATCAGCCACCATTTGGAAATAGATTGGCAACTTCATACCCCATATTGCCCTCAGTCGAGTGGCTAAGTAGACAAAATGAACCATTTGACCAAACAACAGATTGTGAAATCAGGACAGGAGATTACTTGGCCTGGCCATAGTCTCTTCCTTTGGCTCTCCTACATATACAAACTAGGCCAAGGGCCAAGGAAGGACTGAGCCCTTTTGAAATCTTGTATGGACGACCCTATGGAATATAGAAAGGGATGTCCACACAAGCTGGGGATGAAATCATGGCTTCCTACATGTTGGCATTAGGCAAACAACTCAGCAAAATTGAGAAACATGTGCGTGAGACCCAAAGTAGGGGTTTGGATGAACCTGTGCATAATATACAACCTGGGTATTATGTATATAAAGTCTCTTGAAGATTATTGCATTAGAATTAAACCATGACAAAACTGTGCTCTATACTTTCGAACATAGAGCATGGGCACGAAGGGTAAATGAAAAATGGCAAACCGTCAACTTAGAGTCTTGCATTTCATGAAAACAACAAGGATTTGTCTGTGAAAGTAACACAATGAATGCTCAGGACATCTGCCTTGATCCTGAACAAAGTATCTGTCACTTTGAGATCTATCCAGACACTAATCAGAAGACTGTACTCATATATATTGGCCAAGGTATGTGCATGTTTAAGAACTGCTTGTCTTTCTATAGTAATCGATTAGACAATTATAGATAGCAAGAATCATTCTAATTTTTGCATTTGTAATTTTGTTAAGATTGTTGGGTGTGACTTTCCTTACTTAGCATCAGTCGTATCCCATCAGTTGATAAAATCTAATTACACTATATTTCACGAATTATCGCCTGTACCTATTGGAATGAATCTTACATTAGTAAAACAATTAATGAAACATCAGGATTTGATCAAAATCTTGGACAAGGTCCAAGAAAGTGGGAGAAAGACCCTGAAAACAGTCCACCATGACATGGAGGAAATGAACAGGGTCCTGAAAAGGGTAAGAGAAGATGCAAACCATCATTGATGGGACATGCTATTTGGATGGTCCCCTACTGTGACTGGCATTCTAAATAAATTTTGTCACCCTATTATTATCCTTTTGATGTTAGTTTTAGTTAGCTTTGTTTTCTCTACTGTGTTGTTTGTTTGGAATTGGAGAATGCTACAACGACTAACAATTTTGACCTCTATGTCTAGTGCCCATGAGAATGCATTGACAAGTAATTTTCAAGCAGAATACTATCAGGTTCCCCTTCGAAAGATGGATCATGTATGAGGCAAACGAATTTGCCTGAGTTTAATAGACAGGGGGGGATTGATAAACAGGCTTAGGATCACAGAATCACAGAATCACAGAATGACCAGGTTGGAAGAGACCCACTGGATCGTCGAGTCCAACCATTCCCACCATTCCCTAAATCATGCTCCTAAGCACCTCATCTACCCTAACCTTAAACACCTCCAGGGACGGTGACTCAACCACCTCCCTGGGCAGACCGTTCCAATGCCTAACCACCCTCTCTGTGAAGAATTTCTTCCTAATCTCAAGCCTAAATCTCCCCTGGCGGAGCTTGAGGCCATTCCCTCTCGTCCTGTCCCCCGTCACTTGGGAGAAGAGGCCAGCTCCCTCCTCTCCACAACCTCCCTTCAGGTAGTTGTAGAGAGTAATAAGGTCTCCCCTCAGCCTCCTCTTCTCCAGGCTGAACAACCCCAGCTCTCTCAGCCGCTCCTCATAAGATTTGTTCTCCAGCCCCTTCACCAGCTTTGTTGCCCTTCTCTGGACTCGCTCCAGAGCCTCAGCATCCTTCTTGTGGTGAGGGGCCCAGAACTGAACACAGTACTCGAGGTGCGGTCTCACCAGTGCCGAGTACAGGGGGAGAATAACCTCCTTGGACCTGCTGGTTACGCCGTTCCTGATACAAGCCAGGATGCCATTGGCCTTTTTGGCCACCTGGGCACACTGCTGGCTCATGTTCAGTCGGTTGTCAACCAACACTCCCAGGTCCTTCTCCTCCTGGCAGCTTTCCAGCCAGGCTTCTCCTAGTCTGTAGCTCTGCTTAGGGTTGTTGTGCCCCAAGTGCAGGACCCGGCATTTGGTCTTGTTAAACCTCCTGCCATCGGACTCTGCCCAGCGGTCCAGCCTGTTCAGATCCCTTTGCAGAGCCTCCCGACCCTCCAGCAGATCGACACTTCCTCCCAGCTTGGTGTCATCTGCAAACTTGCTAAGGGAGGGCTCAATGCCTTCATCCAGGTCGTTGATAAAGACATTAAACAGGACTGGACCCAGGACTGAGCCCTGGGGAACCCCACTTGTAACTGGCCTCCAGCTGGATTTAACTCCATTTCCCACCACCCTCTGGGCCCGGTCATTCAACCAGTTTTTCACCCAGGAGAGTGTGCGCCCGTCCAGGCCAGAGGCCGACAGTTTCCGAAGCAGAATGCTGTGAGAAACTGTGTCAAAGGCTTTACTGAAGTCCAGGAAAACCACATCCACAGCCTTTCCCTCATCCAAGAGTTTAGTCACTTGGTCATAGAAGGTGATCAGATTAGTCTGGCAAGACCTGCCTTTCATGAACCCGTGTTGACTGGGCCTGATCACCCGGTTCTCTTGCAAGTGCTTCATGATCGCACTCAAGATCACCCGCTCCATGACTTTCCCCGGTACCGAGGTCAGGCTGACAGGCCTGTAGTTCCCCGGATCCTCCCTGCGCCCCTTCTTATAGATGGGCACGACATCAGCCAGTCTCCAGTCCAGTGGAACCTCCCCAGTCATCCAGGACTGCTGGAAGATGATGGAAAGGGGTTTGGCCAGCACATCCGCCAGTTCCCTCAAAACTCTTGGGTGGACTCCATCTGGCCCCATAGACTTGTGGGCATCTAGCTGGGCAAGCAAGTCTCTAACCACCTCCTCTTGGACCTTGGGAATCTCATACTTCTCTTCCAACCCTTGGGGTTGTGCACAGAGGGAACAATTTTCCTTACTGTTAAAGACTGAGGCAAAGTAGGCATTGAGCACTTCAGCCTTGTCTTCATCCCCTGTTACTGTTGTTCCCTCTGCATAATAGGATATAGGGGAGAAACTTAGAAAGAACTTAGAAAGAAATAAGAGGTTAGAAAGAACTTAGAGATGGGCTTAGCTCACTGGAATTAACACTGTTTACTAGTAAAGGCCTTGAAGACCCTGGATGTTGAGAAGGAAGGAGCTCGTTCGCAGACATTCACTGATAAGGGAAAGCTGGAATGTGAACAACAGCAGAAAGCCGGCTGCATTGTGCTCCACGGTTCTGGAGCTCGACCAGGATGAGACTGCGCCTGTGCACAGATTGAGTTCAGGGACGATTCATGAAGAAGATGAAGGCTGCTTCATCCCTGAGACCTCAGGCCACGACCACTAGGAGACACTGCGCCTGCGGCAGTATGGGAGAAGCTTCTCAAATCTAATTATAATAGGAAGCGGGAAAGGTCATGAATATGTAATAGGCATTTATGAAGAGGCATGTCTTTACACTATAACTATCTGCTTGTTAGACCATACGATGTGCGAGTTAGGAGGATTACCGCCTCGCACCTGCTGACAAATAAACACATACCTACTTTATAACCCTTAATTGAATTATAGAGTTTGATTCCGCAAAACACCAGGGATAGCTGAACCACATTAGACCACATGTCTTATGTAGTAAATGGAGTATCTAAAATTAGGCATTTTAGATGCTTTAGCTTGAGAACAGGATTTCAGTAGCTGTGACATTCATCAAGTAGATATCAGGTATGTAGGAACTCTGAAGCAATAAATAACATTGAATTATGCATTTCTTATTATCATGTTGTGCATAATTTGAAAATATAGTTTCATAGGTAAAATATTTGCTTCATGCTCAGTTTATTATTGACATATTCTATAGTGTTTGGCAGTCTAGCATATGGAGTTTAAAAATCTTCTATCCTAACTGCAGGTAATGGCATCTGGGTAATGTGTAGTTTCTTCATTAGTAACTTTGTGAGATGTGATATTTCATATGAGTCTAATACTTGTTTTGTTTGATTTCTTGTAGAATAATCAAAATTATGCAAGAGGAAGATGTTGCAGACTTAAGCAAGCAAGATTTTCAACCAAGTAGCCTTTTCATTCAGCCTCAGGTAACCATATCAGGTCCCCATAGACAGCTGCATTCTGAGTCCTTCTTTGAAGAAAAGACACTGAATCTGAATTCATCTTTAGTGCCAATAAAGAGAAGAACAGTGTAGTGGAAATGTTGAGACACATTCTACCATGCGATTCAGAGCTGATCAGATTAACTAGAAGAGACCTATATACTTATGGATTATGCACAAAAAAATTACCTCAGTTTCTGATGATATTGCTTCGCTCCTGGGGAATTCTGAAGCTCCCATCATACAAAGAATAACTCTTATTTCAGGGTATAATTACGAACTACCTAATTCCTGTATCAGGTAATAATCAGTCACCTATATTTTGCTGTATTTCAAGTCAGTCATAATTCATACTTTCTTCATTAGGGAGGAGAATCTGTCTTCATCACTTCCAAATAAGCAATCCTAACAGTATAGAAGCTGCACAGAGCAATGCAAAATCTTATACAGAAGACAGATATATTAATATATAATGATAGAGTTTTTGATTCTTGGAGAAGTAAGGAAGGGGGTCAGCAGAACTGCCACCTTGGATTTCTGGAGGGCAGACTTTGGCCTGTTTGGACGCTGGCTGAGAGAGTCCCCAGGGAAGCAGCCCTAAAGGGCAAAGGAGCCCAGGAAGGCTGGACATTCTGCAAGGAGGAGGTATTAGAGGCACAAGAGCAGGCTGTCCCTATGTGCCAGAAGACACGCTGATGGGGAAGAAGACCAGCCTGCAGGAACAGAGAGCTGCGGCCGTAACTCAGGAAAAAAAGGAGAGTTTATGGCCTTTGGAAGAAGGGGCAGCACACTCAGGAGGACTGCAAAGATGTTATGAAGTTATGCAGGGAGAAAGTTAGAAGGGTCAAAGCCCCACTAGCACTTAATCTGGCTACTGAGGTAAAGGACAATAGCAAATGTCGATATAAATATATCAGCAGCAAAAGGAGGGCTAAGGGGAATCTCTAGCCTTTATTGGATGAGGAGAGAAACTTAGTGACAAAGGAAGAGGAGAAGGCTGAGGTACTTAATGCCTTCTTCACCTCAGTCTTTGATAGTAAGACCAATTGTTCTCTGGGTACCCAGTGCCCTGAGTTGGAAGATGGGGACGAGGAGGAGAACGGAGCCCCCATAATCCAAGAAGAGATGGTTAGCGACCTGCTACACCCCCTAGAAAGACGCAAGTCTATGGGGTTGGATAGGATCCACCCGAGAGTGCAGAAGGAAATGGTGGAAGCGCTCACCAATCCACTTTCCATCATTTATCAGCTCTCCTGGCTAACTGGGGAGGTCAAAGTTGACTGGAGGTCAGCAAATGTGATGCCCATCTACAAGAAGGACCAGAAAGAGGATCCAGGGAACTACAGTCCTGTCAGCCTGGCCTTGGTGCCAGGGAAGGTTATGGAGCAGATCACCTTGAGAGCCATCAAACAGCATGTACAGGACAAGCAGGGGATCAGGCCCAATCAGCATGAGTTTAGGAAAGGCAGGTCCTCCTTGACCAACCTGTTCTCCTTCTATGACCAGGTGGCCTGTCTAGTGGATGAGGGAAAGGCTGTGGATGTTGTCTGCCTGAACTTTAGTAGAGCCTTTGACACTGTCTCTCACAGCATTCTCCTGGAAAAACTGGCTGCTCACAGCCTGGACAGGCGCACTCTGCTGGGTAAAAAACTGGCTGGATGGCCAGGTCCAGAGAGCTGTGGTGAACGGAGGCAAATGCAGCTGGTGGCCAGCACAGTGTTGGGGTTGATTCTGTTCAATATCTTTGTCAATGATCTGGATGAGGGGACTGAGTGCTCCCTCAGTAAATATATAGAGGAGACCAAATTGGCAGGAATGTTTTTCTGCTTGAGGATAGAAAGGCTCTGCAGAGGGATCTGAACAGGCTGGATTGTTGGCCTGGGGCTAATTGTATGAGATGCAACAAGGCCAAGTGTCTAGTCCTGTGTCTGGATCACAACAAGCCCATGCAACAATACAGGCTGGGGGAAGAACTGGAGAATCACAGAATCCCTAGGTGGGAAAAGAACTTTGAGATCATCAAGCCCAATTGTACCTGTCCGCCACTAATTCATATCCCCAAGAACCTCATCTACCTGCCTTTTAAATATCTCCAGGGACTCAATCACCTCTTGGACAACCTCTACCAGTACCTGATGACCCTTTCGGTGAAGAAGTTTTTCCTAATGTCCAAACTGAACCTCCCCTGGCACAGCTTGAGGCCATTCCCTCTCATCCTGTCACTTGGGAGAAGAGACCAACACCCAGCTCTCTACAATATCCTTTCAGGCAGTTGTAGAGAGCAATAAAGTCTCCCCTCAGCCTCCCCTTCTCCAGGCTAAACAACCCCAGATCTCTCAGCTGCTCCTCATAACACTTGTTCTCCAGCCCCTTCACCAGCTCTGTTGCCCTTCTCTGGACACACTCCAGCCCCTTAATGTCTTTCTTGTAGTGAAGAACCCAAAACTGAACACACGATTTCAGGTGCAGCCACACCAGCACTGAGTACTGGACAGAATCACTTCCCTGGTCCTGCTGGCCACACTGTTTCTTATACAAGCCAAGATGCCATTGGCCTTCTTGGCCACCTGGGCCACTGCTGGCTCATGTTCAGCTGGCTGTTGACCAACACCCCCAGGTCCTTCTCCACCAGGCAGCTTTTCAGCCACTGCTCCCCAATCCTGTAGCACTGCACAGGTTTGTTGTGACCCAAGTGCAGGAATTGGCACTTGTCCTTGTTGAACCTCATCCCATTGGCCTCAGCCCATCAATCCAGCCTGTCCAGATCCGTCTGTAGAGCCTCCCTACCCTCCAGCAGATCAATACTTTCTCCTAGTTTAGTGTCATCTGCAAACTTACTGAGGGTCCATTCAATCCCCTCATCCAGGTCGTTGATGAAGATATTGAACAGGACTGGACCCAGCACCGAGCCCTGGGGACACCACTTGCGACCGGCCTCCAGTTGGACTGAATTCCATTCCCCACCACTCTTTGGATCCAGCTGTCAAACCAGTGAGGTTGATGGGTCCAGCCATCACCCAGCAGAGGGTGAGCCTGTCCAGGCCAGTGGCCAGTGGCAGCCAGTTTCTCAAGCAAAACCCTGAGAGAAACTGTGCCAAAAGCTTTACTGAAGTCCAAGTCCACTACATCCACAGGCTGTCCCTCATCCAGTAAGCCAATCACCTTGTCATAGAAGGCGATCAACCTTTCCTAAACCCATGCTGAGTGGGCCTGATCACCTAGTTGTCTTGCATGTGCTGTGAGATGGTACCCAAGACAACCTGCTCCATGACCTTCCCTGGCACCAAGGTCAGGCTGACAGGCCTGGAGTTTCCCACATCCTCCCTCTGTTCCTTCCAGTCAAGTGGAACCTCCCCAGTCAGCCAGGACTGCTGGTAGATGATGGAAAGGGACTTGGTGAGCACCTCCGCCAGCCAGGCAGGTCTCTAACCAGTTCCTCTTGGATCATGGGAGCTTTGTTCTGCTCTTCCTCCATGTCTTTTGGCTCAGGGGGCTGGGTACCCAGAGATCATGGGACCTTGCTATTAGAGACTGAGGCAAAGAAGGCATGAAGTACCTCAGCCTTATCCTCATCCTTTGTCACCATTGTTCCACCTGCATCCAGTAAAGGATGGAGATTCTCCTTGGCCCTCCTTTGGTTGTTGATATATTTATAGAAACAGTTTTTATCTTTCACAGAATTGGCCAATTTCAGTTCTAGTTGGGCTTTAGCCCTTCTGATTTTCCCTCTGCATGACCTCACTTCATCCCTGTAGTGCTCCTGAGATGCCTGCCCCTTCTTCCAAAGCTCATAGACTTTCCTCTTTTTACTGATTTCCATCCAGATCTCTCTCTGCTCAGCCAGGTCGATTTTCTCTCCCACCTGCTCATTTTCTGGCACAAAGGGATGGCCTTCTCTTGCACCACCAGGAATTCCTTCTTGAAGAGCATCCTGCCCTCTTGGGCTCCTTTGCCCTCAGGACTGCCTCCCAAGGGACTCTGTCAGCCAAGCCCCTAAACAGTCCAAAGTCTGCCCTCTGGCAGTCCAAGGTGGCCGTTCTGCTGACCCCCCTCCTTCCTTCTCCTAGAATGGAGAATTCGATCATCTCCTGATCGCTGTGCCCCAGGCATCCTCCAACTATCACATCTCCCTCAAGGCCTTCTCTGTTTGCAAACAACAGGTCCAGCAGGGCGCCTCCCCTAGTCAGCTCACTCACCAGTTGTGTCAGGAAGTTGTCTTCCACGCACTCCAGGAACCTCCTAGACTCTTTCCTCTCTGCTGTATTATACTCCCAGCAGACATCTGGTAAGTTGCGGTCCCCCACAAGGGCAAGGGCTAGTGACCCTTAGACTTCTCCCAGTTGCTTGTAGAATATCTCATCAGCCTCTTCTTCCTGGCAGGGCACCACCATCACTGAGCTCAGGGCTATCAAACCACTCTCTCACATAGAGGACCACCCCACTGCCCCTCCTTCCTTGCCTGTCCCACCTGAAGGGTTTATAACCACCCATGGCAACACTCCAGTTACACAAGTCATCCCACCACATTTCCGTGATGGCAATTATACTATTGTTTTCTTGCAGTACAACAGCTTCCAGCTCTTCCTGTTTGTTGCCCGTGCTGTATGCACTGGTGTAGATGCACTTAAGTTGGGCTGTTGATCCCGCTACACTCCTGAGGGGAATAGTCTTGGCTCTTAAGTGACCCCTTGCTGAATTTTCCAACCCATCAGTAATCTTTACATTTGTGGTGCTGCTTGGAGTGCTCTCACCCACTTCCTGTGAGGTGGCAGACCAAAGGGCCTCATCAGCACACCATCCCTTGGACACTGGAGTGCCATTCCCAGGCGTTTTTCTATCAAGCCTGATTTTGTCCCCCTTCCCCTCTATGGATGAGCCCTGCTAGCTTCTTGGTAAGCATCCTTTTGACCCTTGGAGATAGGCACGCTCCATTCTTGGACAGCAAGCCTGGTGTTGTGCAGGCCAACCCATGGTTGCCATGTGGCAACTAAAGGCACAGACTCCGTTTGGGTGCAGAAATGAAATCAGTTTATTATGCACAAGCAAAGCTTTATATACCCTTATCTGCCCCGTTAACTAGCTAGCCCAGTGATTTTCCACACTAAAGTCTCACAGTTACAGCGATTCAGCATAATTCTAATTGCTATAAATATTTCTCTTATCTAGCAACCAAAAAACTCCCAACAGTTCCTTTGCAGTTATCTCAGCTCTGTGTTCTCTCCTCCTCCTTAGCTGTCTCACGGTTTCTTGCTTAGCTATCCCACGACTTCTTGATTATGAGTGCGAGGATATTGGCCGTATTATCCTACACGTTCAAGCGGTGGAACCTTCCATACCCACATTTCCCCCTTTTTGTTGTATTACAAACACTTGTTGAACAGCCTTATCAATCATGCGTTGCAAACATTGAGTTAAACATGGTGCTATCATTAACACTATTATAAAAATAACTAACACTAGTAATCCTAATTTTATCATTGATTTAAGCCAACAAACATTTCCCCCTTTTTTCCATGAACTACTAACATTTGTCTTAACACTCTATCAATCAAGCTTTACACTAATTTGATTTAAGCAAGGAACAAATCAATATGTTAGAAAAAAAAACCAAGTAAAATCATAAAACCTATCATAACTAATTTTATAATCCAAGGTCCAAATCCAGCAAAAAGTCCTGCAAATGTATTCTATGCATTCTGTATTTGCAATTTTTATGTTAAATCTTCTAAGGTGTTAATACTTTTATGTATAAATTCTGAATGGTCTGATAAATTCATCAAAAGACTAGATAAAGCTGCCAGTGTGACATTTGTTTGACGATGGTGAGCCAAAGTGTGGTTTAAAATCAAAGAAATATTCGGATTTAATAATGTAAATTTGCTTAACGTATATGGGCCTCCTGAAATATAAGAAGGAATACCTGCCCATGTTCTGTCTCCTAAAATAAAATACAGTTCTCTTGGTAATTGCAGGGAGATGTTGTTAGATTTGGATATATTTGCAAATGTGTAATTACATCATATAAAATAATTTCTACACACACTAAGTAAGGAATTAACATTTTACATAAGTGTTACATTTTTGCCTATATAACTAAAATATTTACTAAAATCTACTTTTATAACACCTAATAAAGAACATCATCATTCAGCCAACCTACCAAACAGGTGCTAAATGGATTGGTTGGTGTTGCTACAGACAAACACAATGAGTCTTGCCCTGCAGCATTGGCAGGGGTTACCCAGATGCTTTCTTTGGGTTGTGCAGGGATCCATGGAACGGTGGTTGCTCAACATGAAATTCCCACAATTATTGCAATGCAGGTCACACACATCTTTCTGGCATCCATTGCAGTCCATGATCTGTAGAGACACAAGCATATCCTCGCCCCCACGTTATTAATGGCCACGGACCTTCCCATTGTCTCGTTTCTAAGTTACGTATCATTACTTCAATTTTACTCATGTTATCATTTGATTTTGTGATAAAATGTCGCTCTATCGGGGGAATATTGTCTTGGCAAAGATTTAAAAAATTTAGAACATACATAGCTTTTAATAGTCTCTCTTGAGGGGTGTAGCCCAAGCTCCCCCTTTTTTGTTTTAACAACATATTTTTTTAACATACCATGAGCTTGTTCAACTATGGCTTGCCCTGTTGGTGAGTAAGGAATGCCCGTGACATGTGTGATTCCCAGTTGTTGAAAAATGGATTTTGTTATATTAGGAACATATCCCAGGCCATTGTCCATTTTTACTATTTTTGGCACCCCTAAAATAGCAATTGCCTATAATAAATGTTTTTTTACATCTTTTGCTCACTCTCTCATATGTGCAGAAGCAACAATGCAGGTAGAAAAGGTGTCAATTGATACATGTACATATTTTAGACATCCAAACTTGGGGATGTGTATTACATCAGTTTGTCATATTTCAAGTGGACCTAATCCACGAGGATTTACACCGACCGTCAAAAGTAGTGTTTGGGATTAACTGACAATCAGGGCACATCTGTACAATTTGTCAAGCTTGCTCATGAGTTAACTGAAACATTTTCCTAAGGGCTGTACTACCTTGGTGATAAAGCTTTTGCTACAAACCACTGACAAATTGTTGGACTGTTACACATGCCTCATGGCAATACAGTCCAGTGATACTGTTGGCTTGGTTCTGCCCTATTAATAGAAGGAATAAAAAAACCAAAATGGATTGCATCCTTTGGATGTAATGGAATGGTAAAAAAAACAGTCTTTCAAATCTATAACGGTTAAGTCCCAATTTTGAGGTAACGTTGTCGGTGAGGGCATTCCTGTTTGAAATGGTCCCATAGGCTCAATAATCGCATTTATTTTTCACAAGTCCTGTAATAAATGCCATTTTCTGCTTTTCTTCTGCATTACAAACACTGGTGTGTGTCCACAGGCTGGTAGTTGGTACGATGTGTCCGGCTTGTAAGTGTTCTTGCACTAAAGCTTTAAGGTGGTGCAGTTTCTGGGTGCTGAGGGGCCACTGTTCCACCCAGACCAGCTCATCTGTAGTCCAGGTTAGAGGCAGGGTGGTCTGCACCGCAGTGGCTCCCATTAAAAATGGGTGCTTAAAGTCAGACCCCATTGTGCTGCGCAGTCTCTACCCCATAAGATGGTGGGAAGTGACAGAATATATGGTTTAACAGTTGCCACACAACATTCGGGTCCATATATGATTATGGAGTGTAAACTTTGCCGTGGGCTAGTCACTCTCCCCACCCCCGTCAGAGCAGTAAGTGGTTCGGTCAATGGCCAAGCTGTTGGCCACTCTGTTAAAGAAAAGACTGTTACATCAGCGCCACTGTCTATAATACCAGTAAATTATTGTTCTTTATTGCTCTGTGAGTGTTGTACTTTGCAGGTTAACGTCGGCCGTGATTTTTGCAGTTTCTGTGTCCATAGAATCACGGGCTGGTCAGTGGAACCAAAACCTCCTTCTCCCCGTATGCAATTTGCTGCATGGGGTATAACTGCTTGAAAACAAATCAGCTGAGCAATTCTAGTGCCCTTTGGTATAAAGCGAGGAGGCAGAGGCATGCAAGCCTTTGCTTGTATTGTTCCCGTAAAATTGGCATCAATTAGTCCCGGTAAAACAAACAATCCTTGCTTTGTGACAGATGATCGTCCAGTTAACAGCGCACTAAGTCCGTTTCCTAAGGTGCCCTTAACTGCCGTAGGGCTGAGCTGAACTGCAGTGTAACGGGTTTCTGTTCTTTAAAGGCAGTAAAACTTTCTGATAGTCTGCATTTGCATTCTCTATTGCTAATTTTTTAAGCAAAGCTTCTCTAGCCACAATATTGTCTACCTGCTTATTTAAGGCTTCTTGTAGTTTGTCTAGAAAAGTCATGTATGGTTCTGTAACTCCTTGTCGAATATTAACGAAAGACTGTACATGAGCCCCAGCATCAGGGACATTTCTAAATGCTTTCAGTACAATAGTCTTTAGTTGTTGTAGCCCTTTCGTCCCAAAGGACTGTCCTGTGGGCGCTGCAAATGCTCCGGGGCTGCTCTAGCCGTGCTCCGGGCGGGCCAGCGGCTGCCGTGGGTGCTGCACAGAGGGGTGCCTCCCCATCGGCCGGGCAGCCCGGGCGGCGGCGACGGAGCAGTTAGCACGTTCAGCTTTTAGAATCTCTTTTATCACTTTGTAACTAATTGATTCCCAGCAAGGACCGGCGTCCCCTGAACAAATCACAGGAAAAGCTTGTAAGAGTTCAAGGTCCCCCGGCCGCTGAGCCTCCCTCCTGACTTGTGCCCATCTGTCTGAGGAATAGGGTGGAAATGGATCAGGCTTCTTCTCGGTGTCTATCGTACCCGGATCAAAGGGGTTGTCGGCAGTCGCTGTTTTGCTACCCGCATGGGTTTTCACAGTCTCAAACAGCATTCGCCACGGTCCTAAAAGACCAGCTGTGAGTTCATAACGAGTGGCAGCATCCCACAATTCTATATCAAATGCGTGCCTTAATTCCAAATCGGGTTCTTGGCCCTGTATCCATTTTAAGAAAGTTTTTAGTTGCTGTTCATCATATTTGACATCCCGTTTCTTCAATATTAACTTAAAAATGTTAAGGGTAGACTGCTCATTTGTGGACATAGAAGACCCCATTATGTTCCCGTCCTCGGTCACTCACCTTCTTCCAAGTGCTAAGTCCGGACCACTTCAGTGCTTCCCACTGACTTTATCCTGTTCAACCGAGCATCCTCGGTTGCTGTCCGGACTACTTCAGGGCTCCTCACTGGCTTTATTCAGTTCAACCAAGCGTTGCCACCGGTCGCTTCTACCCAGCGCTTCTTCCCACAAATATCAGGGAGGTCCCTGTTCTGGCACCATTTGTGGTGACTAAAGGCACGGACACTGTTTGGGTGCAGAAATGAAATCAGTTTATTATGCACAAGCAAAGCTTTATATACCCTTATCTGCCCTGTTAGTTAGCTAGTCCAGTGATTTTCCACACTAAAATCTCACAGTTACAGCGATTCAGCATAACTCTAATTGCTACAAATATTTTTCTTATCTAGCAACAAAAATCTCCCAACAGTTCCTTTGCAGTTATCTCAGCTCTGTGTTCTCTCCTCCTCCTTAGCTTTTTCACGGTTTCTTGCTTACGAGCGTGAGGATATCAGCTGTATTATCCTACATGTTCGCAGCAGTGGAATCTTCTGTACCCACAGTGGATAATAATCCGTGAGCCTGACCAGGGTTGGAAGTTTTCTTTCCACACCTCTAATCAAGGCCCCAGGTGGGCAGCAGACTTGCCTATGAATTGAGTCCGGTCTGCAGATCAATCCTTCTGTTCCCTTCAGAAGGGAGTCCCCTATGACAATATTCTATCTTTTAACATAGGCTTTTTTTGATGGAGGGCTTAGGGTACCTTAACTTAGGGAACATTTCTAGGCTGTGAGACCCGTCATCCACATTGAGGTTGGATTCCACTTTCAGAGCTTTGTATCTATTGTGCAAGGGAACCTGGGAGGCTGACACGCCTCCTGTACAGGGCAGGAACCTGTTGCCCTTCCCCTCCATCTCCTAAATATCTCTCCTCAGCTGACTGGAGAGAGGATGGGGCATCCTCTGTCATAGATGGCATGCCTACCTGTTGGGTCTGAGACAGGGAACATAGTTCTGTTACAAAGTAGAGGAGTTCCTCCACCCAAGCACACCTCCTGCAGGTGAGTTCCCCACTGGTGCTGATACCAGTGCAAGAGGGGTTCACACCCTGCAGCCTGGCATCTGGAACGCTTCCTCCCCCTCTTTCATTGACCTTGGTGTCTGCAGGATCATTTCTGTCACATTTTTCTCACTCCTCTCTCTGTCATAACTGTTGCTGGTTTTTTACCCTTTCTTAAATATGTTATCACAGAGATGCCACCACCTTTACTGACTGGCTCAACTTCAGCCAGCAGCGTGTTTGTTTTAGTGCTCACTGGAACTGTCTCTGTCTAACATGGGGCTTCCTCACAGAGGCCTTCCCTGCACCACTCCCCTGCTACCAAAACTTTGCCACATAAACCTAATAAAATTTAGTTTCTGTGAAATGCATCCATGTGAATAAGCATAAAGATCAGACTGTTGAGTCTTAGAGTACTCTTTGTTACTTAAAATGGCAGTAAAGCAAATGACCTGGGCCCCTCACCACAAGAACGATGTTGAGGCTCTGGAGCAAGTCCAGAGAAGAGCGATGAAGTTGGTGAAGGGGTTGGAGAACAAGTATTATGAGGAGCAGCTGAGGGAGCAGGGGTTGTTTAGCCTTGAGAAGGGGAGGCTGAGGGAAGACCTTATTGCTCTCTACAACTACCTGAAAGGAGGTTGTAGAGAGGAGGGTGCTGGCCTTTTCTCCCATGGGTTCCTTTGAGCACCAACTTGATCTTTGGGAAGAGGCAGCCAAGTCTGGTGAAAAGGGTGGGTGCTGAAGCACAGGGAAGTTGTTATCAGCTAAAAACTGCTTCTAAGGGCAAATCATGCCCGATGTATTTGGTGGCCTTACATGATGGGGCTACAGCACTGGCGGATAAGGGAAGAGTAATGAACACCATTGATCTGGACTTGTGCAAAGCATTTGACACTGTCCTGCATGTCATTCTGGTCTCTAAATTGGAGAGATTTTGATTTGACAAATGGACCACTCAGTGAATAAGGAATTGGCTGGATGGTCGCACTCAAAGAGTTGTGGTCAATGGCTCAATGTTCAAGTGGAGTCCAATGACAACTGATGTTCCTCAGGGGTTGATATTAGGACCAGTGTTGTTTAACATCTTTATCACAGACATGGACAGTGGGATTGAGTGCACCATCAACAAGTTTGTGGATGACACCAAGCTAAGCAGTGTGGTTGACACTCTAAAGGGAAGGGATGCCATCCAGAGGGACCTGGACAGGCTTGAGAAGTTGGCCTGTGCGAACCTCACGATGTTCAACAAGGCCAAGTGCAAGATCCTGTACCTTGGTCAGGGCAATCCCAAACAGGCTGAGCAATGAGTGGATTGAGAGCAGCTCTGAAGAGAAGGATTTGGGATTACTGGTGGATGAAAAGCTGAATAGGAGCCTGAGTCATCAATGTGCCCTTGCAGCCCAGAAAACCAATCACATCCTGGGCTGTATGAAAAGAAGCGTGGCCAGCAGGTTGAGGGAGATGATTCTCCCTCTCTAGTCCACTCTTGTGAGACTGCACATGAAGTACTGCGTTCAGCTCTGGAGTCCTCAGCATAAGAAAGACCAACCTATTACAGTGGTTCTAGGGGAGGGCCACAAAGGCTGGAGCCCGCAAAGAGAGGCTGGAGCATCTCCCATACAAGGACAGGCTGAGAGAGTTGGAGTTGTTTAGCCTAGGGAAGAGAAGGCTCTGGGGACACCAGCCTTCCAGAGCATAAAGGGGGCCTACAGGAAGGCTGTGGAGAGGCTCTTGATCAAGGCGTGCAGTGTGGATGTGGGTGAAGTCCGTGGGAGTGCGTTCGATCATCCTAAGGATGCAGCGGGAAGTCTGAAGTAAGCAGCCGACAGATATAGTTATGTGGGAGACGGCGAAGCTGGAGATGTTGGAGAGTGCTATCGGGTTCTGGGGAGAAGTTAAAGGATATAGGAAAACTTATGAAACTGGTAACAGTAATGACAGAGGAAGAATCGATTTTACAGCAAGCACAGGCTGATTTAGGGCTGGAAGCAAGAGTTGCAGAGCAGCCCCAGGGATTCGCGTATCAGTGTGAAATCGACGGGAGGGCCAACAATCCCTTTGATCCGGGTCCGAGAGACACCGAGAAGGAGCCTGGTCCACCCCCCACCCCCCGCCCCGTCCCTCTGACCAACAAGCACAAGTCAGGAGGGAGGCACAGCAGCAGGGAGAAGTTGAAATACTGCAAGTTTTGATTTATGCGCCTGACGGCGGTCTGCACTGAGAACTAATTAGTTACAAAGCGATAACGGGGATTCCAAAAACAGTAAAAGAGAACCAAGTCACCCGGCTGAGGGTCCCCCCCCCCCCCCCCTCCAGCTCCCGCGGAGTGGCTCACTGCGGGGGGGGGGCACTGCCCTGGGCTGAGGGGGGGCCGCCACCGCAGGGCTCAAACAGTTTCAGCATTACAGTGGGACCTATTAGTGGATGCGGTGGGAAATGGCTCACTTAAACAACATTGGTAGCAGTTCAAGAATCAAGACAGTTCAAATAATGCAATTTTACAACAGATGCGGCTTTTGTTTTGTCGAACTCTTATAAAGATACCAGATGTTGGAAAGCTGAGACAGGCATGATCCGTATATGGTGTTTATAGATAGATCAAAGGATGTGCTGAGCAGTTACAGAAGCCTTGATTTTGCAATCTGTGACAAAACCCCAAAATCCTAATGACAACTATAGAACGATATGGTGCGGTCTGAAAACTCCTACAACAACAGCTGGGATCATTTACCTATCAAGCACAATTGGTAGCTGCTGCCCTGACTGTAATCTGGGACAGAAATATGTTCTGTTAGAGACGTGGCAAGAAGGTACGTTTTAAAAGAGACTGCCACACACAATGCCAGGATAGAGGCCCTAAAATCTGTCCTCGGTGTGGACAGGGCGAACGTTTTGCCAGTTGGTGTAGATCAACATGGGATAAGAACAGGATGGTGTTGTCGGAAAACCAGGAGCAAAGCACGGTTCGGAGGCACGTACCGACATAGACACCTCCATGGCAGGCAGTGGCTCTCACCTCAGAGCAAAAATCAGAGGCAGCACCAAGATAGACATGATTGCCACCGTCACAGTAGTGCTGCAATCGTCTGCCTTTCATACAATAACAAGGAATGTAAAAAGACCATTGGGGTTGGTTTTACTGCCTTGTAATTAGAATGATTGTCAATAATTTGGTTGGGACTCTGTTTTACCTGGGGTCATTGATACGGGCTGTACTGGAATCATTCAAGCGAGGGTATGTATGCTGTCTCCACTGGTGTTATGAACAACATTTCCACTACTATTAATACCACAGGATATCCGGATAGTGTATTTAATTTTGTTCAAAGCAGCTGTGTTCCAAGCTGACTCTGTAGAGCATGGCTCACAAGGATTTGAGTCCATAAGAATCCCTGAAATACATTTGGCTTGGTCTCTATAAACTCAGACTCTTCTGTTGAAGCGTACATTAACACAAAAGTGGGAAGCCAGGACATCTTAAAATGGCTCTAGTATAACCCTTAGTTGTGCACATTCCACTAATTTTGTGGGGGAGAGATGTGTTAAATGCAATGGGAATAGGCGTTGGAACTATGAACGAGTAAAAAATTGGGTACATTGCGAAATTTGGTGGAGGGGCAACTAGATCACAGGCCTGTAGTCCCATTTAATAGTCCTTGGAACACACCTGCCTTTATGATATAAAGAAAAAAACGGGGAAGTGGCGATTGCTTCACGATCTCCGAGCAGTGAATGCTCACTTGGGAGATATGGGAGCACTGCAGCCAGGACTGCCTCGAGCGTCCATCATATCGGAAGGCTGGCCGATCATCATCTTGGATGTGCAAGTCTGTTTTTCTCAATACCATTACACCCTGATGATTTGGAGCGATTTGCCTTTACGGTGCCCAGTACTAATTTGCAAGCCCCAGCTAAACGATGTCAATGGACGGTATTGCCACAAGACATGAAGAATTCCCCCACCATCTGCCAGATAATGGTATCTCGTGCGTTAGACAGCATCCGACAACATGCATTTGATGCCTATATCCTACATTACATGGATGACATTCTCCTGGCTGCCAAACATAAGGAGAGCGTGGAGCTGCTATATGTACATGTGGCTCATGCCTTGGAGGATCGAGGTTTGTATATTACAGGTGCGAAGACTTAACGAGTGGGAGACAAACAGTATTTGGGAGCATATTGAACATTATTTTGCAGATGACACCAAGCTGGGTGGAAGTGTCAATCTGCTGGAGGGTAGGAAGGCTCTGCAAAGTGACCTGAACAGGCTGGACTGCTGGGCTGAGACCAACGGCATGAGATTTAACAAGGCCAAATGCCAGGTCCTGCACTTGGGGCACAACAACCCTAAGCAGAGGTACAGACTAGGAGAAGCCTGGCTGGAAAGCTGCCAGGATGAGAAGGACCTGGGGGTGTTGGTTGACAGCCAACTGAACATGAGCCAGCAGTGTGCCCAGGTGGCCAAGAAGGCCAATGGCATCTTGGCTTGTATCAGAAACGGTGTGACCAGCAGGTCCAGGGAGGTTATTCTCCCTCTGTACTCGGCACTGGTGAGACCGTACCTCGAGTACTGTGTACAGTTCTGGGCCCCTCACCACAAGAAGGATGTTGTGGCTCTGGAGCGAGTCCAGAGAAGAGCAACGAAGCTGATGAAGGGGCTGGAGAACAAATCTTATGAGGAGCGACTGAGAGAGCTGAGGTTGTTTAGCCTGGAGAAGAGGAGGCTGAGGGGAGACCTTATTACTCTCTACAACTACCTGAAGGGAGGTTGTGGAGAGGAGGGTGCTGGCCTCTTCTCCCAAGTGACAGGGGACAGGACAAGAGGGAATGGCCTCAAGCTCCGCCAGGGGAGATTCAGGATTGAGATAAGGAAAAAATTCTTCATGGAAAGGGTGGTTAGGCATTGGAACAGTCTGCCCAGGGAGGTGGTTGACTCGCCTTCCCTGGAGGTGTTTAAGGTGAGGGTGGATGAGGTACTTAGAGGCATGGTTTAGGGATTGGTGGGAATGGTTGGACTCGACAATCCAGTGGGTCTCTTCCAACCTGGTTATTCTGTGATTCTGTGATTATGACCCACAGGCCTTGTTACAGTGGCTGGAGGCAAAAGGGGTAGAACTGGCGCTCCTTGCCTTCCCAGGTCAACCACTAAACATAGTCACAGACTCGCTGTACGTCTTTACCATCTGCCAGAAACTTATCCCTATGCATTTCACCACTACAGAAGCGGCCATGTTACTGAGCCCAGTAGGGCAACTTCGAAGTGAAAAGGCGGCAGTTATACATACTCCTTCTCATCAAAAGCTCCCTGGATTGTATAAGGTAGGACATGACCGAGCAGATGCCACAGCAAAGGTCTGGGCCTTGCATGAGGCAACACGGCTGCATGCTGAGCTGCATCTTGGCGCTGATGCGTTGGCAAGGGCATGTAAAATTTCAAAACCATATGCACGAGAAGTTGTTCAAGCTTGCCCTTATTGTCAAAATGGTCCCCTCTGGGAAGCAGGTGTAAACCCCAGGGGTATTGAGGCAAATCAAATTTGGCAGACTGATGTTACAGAATTTGCGCCCTTTAGGCCTCGGTGATTCCTGCAGGTCACTATTGACACGTACAGCACAGTGATCATGGCCACCTCGCATGCGAGAAATACCGCAAGAGCCACGATTCTACACTGGTTAACATGTATGGCGTGGCTGGGTAAACCAGAGGTTATAAAAACAGATAATGGGTCCAACTATACGGCGCTTTAACCCGTCAAAGGGCAGAATGATGGGGCATTCGGTTGAAAATGGGCATTCCCAGGAATAGTCAAGGGCAGGCGATCGTGGAGCGAGCATACGGGACACTCAAACGTTTACTGCTGCGGCTAGGGGAGGGAGAAGGACACCTCCCTGGAAGGGCGATTCCCCGGGCACAGCAGGATCTTCTTCTAGCAAAAGCCTTATACGCTCTCAACCATCATGAACGTGGCAAACACATCCCAATTTTCAAACATTTTTCCCTTTTGTGGGCAGAGACTAACTATCCCCAGGTGCAAGTTCGATTCCCAGGTGCTTCAATATGGGAGCGGGGATGTAAATTGCATGTCTTAGGGCGAGGATACACTGCAGTAGAGAGACATGGAGAGATTAAGTGGGTGTCTGCACGCTTAGTGCACCCAGACAAGACAGGTAGTTGACTAACCATGACCTCAAGTGTTTTGTAGGTTGGAGCCTAATTGCGGTTCTGCACTATTCGCCGGAAGCATACCTACTATATATGGCCTGGCCCTGATGGCTGGGAACCTTTGGGAGCAAGACACTGGTGAAAACCGATGGGTACAGTGGGCGTGTGCAAGGAATTTGACTTAGATGTGCCTATATCTGCCAGCAGTTCGTGCAGTAGGGCAAATGTGTGCACTTTTCGTGCCACAGCCGACTACAGGGGGTTCACCATACGTGAAATCGATATAAGCCTTATTGGATAATGCATGTGCATATTTTAAGTGTTGTATGTTCCCGGTACCGTGTAGCATTGTAAAAGTGTGGATCCAATAGTGATAACCAATTGTATGAATGTATATGGCTAGCTGAGAAATGAGTGTTCATGTGTGTGTGTGTTTGAAGTACTTCAAACATTTGTGAGGCTTACAAATTGGTTTTGATTAATCTTGAAAATATATCTCTGGGACCTTTCAATCTCAAACGTCCACTAAGACGGCAACCAGGTAGATTTACCTGGGGATCTTTGGAATGGAAGGCTTCAGAAGGAAAACGTTTAAAATACCTAGCAAAACATACAAAAACTGCCTGACCTTGCAGCTGTATGTGTGTGAGTTCTCCCCCCCACCCTTCTCCTTCCTTTCTAAGTTTTTTTTTTCTTTCAGCTTTGAAGAAGTCCAGAGGAGTTAACGGTGTTATCTCTCTTGGGGAGTGCCAATTTGCGAGAACACTCTACATTCCAGGGTCACTTGTCAGCGACTCCTGGGTCCTAGTGCAGACAACCTTTAGGGATAATTGAGCCAACGATACAGGGAAATTCAAATGATTCATTACAAATTATTGAGTGGATATTTTACCACTTCAACCTTAAAAACAAGCGACAAACAGAAACAAGGTAAGTAGATTTAAAATTATTACAATGATAGTCACCGAGGGAAGAAAAAGAAGTATTCAGTTATTAGGTCAAGACTCGACAATCATTTATATCCCGATGACAAAATATGCTAAGTGCTGCATGACAGGGGGGAATCAGGAGAGACACTACAAAGCAGATTGATGAAGGTGCAATATGTAACGAATCTTTTGCGATTAGCAGGAGATGATAAAATTGTGCCGATGTTGAAGCATATGCAAACCATGTCGTCAAAATTAGAGCAAGTGCAAGACAATGTGAAAGTGCTATTGAAACACAGTTATCATGGGCACTGGACAGGTCTGTATAAGCTACTAACATGGGACGAGGTTATGCTTTCACAGATACAGGACCACTTTGGGCACCTGCAAGATGAAACAAGCAATGTTGCTGTGTGACAACTGTTAAGCCTCAACCACAAAAGCAGTTGATAAGAATGAGGAGGAATGTTATTCTTAATGGTGTTAATCGCTTTAACAATTATCCTGTGTGTTAAAATGTGTATACAACATCAAGTCACTCATGTTTCACCTGAACACTTTAGTCATTGACAAGCGAAAAGGGGAAATTGTAGGAACATTTTACAGAGAATAAGGCCTTGAAACAGAGAACTGAAGGATAAACAAAGGCCAGTTCGGTGAGGAGAAAAGACAGCCTTCTGATAAGCAGCTGGAAGGAATATAAAAGCTGGTTCAGTGAGAGCGAGTACCAGCTGACAGAAAAACAATTGAAGAGAACTATCAACATCGTTCATTTTACTGTAACTTGGTTTCTTGGCGTGTGCAGTAGTTTAGCCAATAATGTGTTAGCATTAGCTTTATGGACAGTTACCTTTAACCAATAATACACTGTATAATGGGGGCCGGGTGTGACTCTGGCTATCTCGGCTTGGTGGCCAGGGAGTGATTTGGGGGGGGGGGACACACGGGATGCGCTGGCTGATGCTTTACAGGGTGTATGGGGCTGGTTTGCATCATTTAGTCTAAAGGAATGGATCCTATGGGGTGTTGCAGCTTTGCTTCTTCTATTATTGCTTCCAATGATTTGAGTTGTGCATTTCAATGTCTCCTCGCACGTACGCATGGCATGCAGCATGCCTCTGCTGTTCAACGTGTGCTACTCCTGCAAGGGGAGAGGGATTTGTGGGCAGACTAGGTCAGGAAGGTACATGGGAAGTGATGATAGAGGTAAGGAAACGCCCACGAAGGAGGGCCTCTTGTGGGACAGGGCTATAAAGGCAGACTGCGCAATCAATAAAGTTGCCATTTTGAGCTTCCTCTATATTAGAGTCTGTGTCTCAATGGTCCTCGCCGGAGTGGTGCGAGAGTCCGGTACAGGGGGGTTTTTGTTGAGATGCAACACAATCCAAAGCATTCTATGATTCTATATAAATTTTCCCCTTTAAAATTCTAAATTAGAATTCAACTTTCATGTTTACCTTCATATGTTGACTTGTTTCTGTTTTCATCTTTCTCCATCCATTTTTTGGTTCAGGTCTGTGATGGATTAACCTAGGCTAACAGCCAAATGCCCACCCAGGCACTTGCTCGCTCCCTTTCCTCGACAGGACAGAATGAGAAAATAGGTTGAAAAAGCTTGTGGATTGAGACTTGATTTGATTGAGACTTGACTTGGTGAGAATTAATTTAATTTATTACCAAAAAAAGTAGATGAGGAATGAGAAACAAACAAAAAAAATTAACATTTTAGATTTCCAGACTCCTAAGGGATATTTTTCCCATTGAAAACAATGCTTCTTGGTATGTTGTGCAAGAAACTACATGAGGAGCCAAATTCTGTTTTTCAGTATATCCACAGGGCTACTCTTTCACTAGTTTGAGCTGTTTACTTGTATTTAATGTTATAAGTGAGCCTTAAGGAAATACAGAATTTAGCCCTCACCAAAAAGCCAAGAAAAGAAAGTAAGGCTTTATATGTAGGAAAAGATGTAGATGCACTGTTTTGTATTTATTTTGCTGAGCTTTTTGATATTCAAAGAGGGCATCTGCCCCAGTTTCATCTTCGAGCTTTTGGAGGAATAAACTGTATTTTATCCTGAATCTAACCTAAAGACTCATCCAAACTGGATTTTCATCCACAATATACATAGAAACAACAGTATCATTGACATAAAGTCATGATCTTAATTCTGACATCTGTGCACATTTATTGCCATTTATACACATGGGTACTGAATGTAAAAGGCATGTCATATGAACTGTGGCATGACAACATTTCTAGTGAACCATAAAATGGCTCTGCAGCAGTAAATCACTGGATAATATTTCTTTACTTCAACATTATGCCTAACTTTTATACTGAATTTCCAACTGTTCTGTAACAGAATAGACTTCTGCTTCCAGCCATGAAATCTAATTTGGCTATTGTCACTGGGCATTCAGCGCTCTGGTGTTCATAGAACATTCACAGAAACTGAAAAATAGCCTTTAAAAAAATGTTCTTGTACCTGACAGACATTTTACCAGAAGTAATAATAAAAAAAATCATATATGAATATTATTTTTATCCTTTGGATGTCATTAGCAATGTGGACTCATCAGGATGAAGTCCAGCTTTTCTGGTGTCACAACCTAAAGGGTTACCCAGCCTACAGGTGTGTAGAGATTGTGACTGTGGGTCTGTAGGATTCTGTAATACATAAGGACATGGAGGCTTTTATCCTCTAAATTTCTCTACTTTATTACAGGTTACCACAAATACCACAGAATTGACCACTAGCAAGTATATTACCACAAAAATCACCATTATCAAGTATACCTATGATTAATAAAGTGAATATATATAAAGCTGTTACAAATTATTATCCATTATTATCTATTAATAGCAATTGATAGTATAGCATCAATCAATGGCATAGCAACAATCAATTTTACCATCAACCAATAACAGCAACGACCGAGTAGGTATATACTACTACAGGTTACTACAAACTTGTCATTAGCGAAGCAAATTTATTAGCGATATAACAGCAGGTATGCTTATGATAGATTACTTTCTGTTCTTTCAGAGCAGTTTTATTTTTCCTGAACGTTTTCCTGTTCTTGTAGTTAGAATAGCTAATGACAGTTACCAATTCTTACTTTCTCAGGATTTCCCTACTGTTCTAGACTATTTTTTACCTTTCCATATGATAAGTTGTCATTATAGTTCTCTTCACTCAGTTTAAAATAATAAAGACTGGAATCAGTCTCCTGATGGACTTATGTTATCATTTTATAAAATTATACATAGCCGTAAAAAGCATTTAATTGCCCATCTAAAAATGCAATTGACCAGGTCAATTTTTATCCTCATGTCACTTACCACTCAATGACTACAGACATTTCCTTTTATTTTCCATTAAGAAATTTGTTAGTAATGTGCAAAAGATATTTGCTGCTCCTATTAATACAGGTTATAAAGCATACACATAGTACAGGGTTCACTACTGAAACTTCCACATTCTTGCAGTGGATTTAAGTTTGAATTATATATTGTTGAAAAGACAATTGTAATAAGTTCTATTACACCAAGGACAGCAATTATTTTGTGTTCTTATTTACTGGAAAAATATACTGACTCATGATTTTACATACTCCAATGCTATGTGTATGGAAATTTTGTAGAAAGAGATATTTGCATAGTTTCCTAGCTGTGAATTGTCAGTTTGCATTCACATACAAATTACTTTTTAAACTGAATTTTTTTCAATTTATGTCCTTTTGTTTTAATCTTTGCCTTTTAAGACAACCAAGTGAAAATATGAATATAAATGTGAGAGAACTAAAATGCATTGTTCATTTAAATCTTTTGCTGATGATAAACTCTCTTTAGTTATCTGTTTTGTGTTGTGGAGTGATATCTAAAACTGTAATGATAATGTTTGATAGCTGCTGGAATCACACCAAGAGTATCCAGTTATGATTTACTCAGCTACAGAATTATTTGAGCAGAAAAATATAGAAATATTTTGACTTCCAATTTTGCTGTAGTGGTGATCACTATTTTTATAGTTACATATAATGCATTATGTGCTATAAGCATTTGATCCCACCTGGAACACCTTGCTTGCATTGAAATATAAATATTCTTTTTTAAAGCCCAAATCTCCTATATCTACTACATACATGTGTTTTGATTAGGCATTACTCAGGTATTTCAACTTGGGAAATGATATAATGCAAGATGATAATTTTTCATCTTCCAAACTAAGCTTTGGTATGATGCTGTGAAAAGTGTTGTGGCATGCTTTGATTTTGGATTAGTCTTCCATTATAAAATTATGTCCAATGAAACAGTTATACAGTTATTTTAGTGACATATTTTGGATTGCAAAAATATAATCTCATTTGATACACTCTTTGGATGATGGAAGGAATGATGAATAATACTTTCTAATTATATACTACCTCAATTTGCATACTGAATAACTGTTTTCTCCCTGTCTTGGGACACAAAAAGAAATAAGGTGAAAATGATAGTCTACCAAATTATTCTAATGGTTAGAATATTTCTGAGGATGTAGGATCTAAATATTGACTTCATTAAAGTGGAGGATTTATAGAGTTACATTGTGTATATGAAAAATCTTAAAAGAGAACCCAGGGTCTGATACTACTATGTACAATGGTGAAAAAAAATGCAATTCCATTAGAATCATAGAATCACCAGGTTGGGAGAGACCCACCAGATCATCGAGTTCAACCATTCCTATCAAACACTAAACCATGCCCCTTAGCAACTCATCCACCTGTGCCTTAAATACCTCCAGGGAAGGTGACTCAACCACCTCCCTAGCTCTCTCAGCCAGTCTTCATAAGGCCTGTTCTCCAGCCCCTTCAACAGCTTTGTCGCTCTTCTCTGGACTCAACATCCTTCTTGTGGTGAGGGGCCCAGACGTGAATACAGGATTCGAGGAGCGGTCTCACAAGTGCCGAGTACAGAGAGAGAATAACCTCCCTGGACCTGCTGGTCACGCCATTTCTGATACAAGCCAGGATGCCAAGATGCCTCCTTAGCCACCTGGGCCACTGCTGGCTCATGTTCAGTTGGCTGTCAACCAACACCCCCAGGTCCCTCTCCTCCAGGCAGCTTTCCATCCAGACTTCTCCTAGTCTGTAGCACTGCACAGGGTTGTTGTGCCCCAAGTGCAGGACCCAGCATTTGGCCTTGTTAAACCTCCTGCCATTGGTCTCAGCCCAGCAGTCCAGCCTGTTCAGATCCCTCTGCAGAGCCTCCCTACCCTCCAGCAGATCGACACTTCCACCCAGCTTAGTGTCATCTGCAAACTTGCTAAGGGTGCACTCGATGCCTTCATCCAGGTCATTGATAAAGACATTGAACAGGCCTGGACCCAGCACTGAGCCCTGGGGAACCCCACTTGTAACTGGCCTCTAGCTGGAGTTAACTCCGTTTCCCACCACTTGCTGAACCCGGCCATCTAACCAGTTTTCTACCCAGGAGAGTGTGCGCCTGTCCAGGCCTGAGGCTGACAGTTTCTGAAGCAGAATGCTGTGAGAAACTGTGTCAAGGGCTTTACTGAAGTCCAGGAAGACCATATCCACAGCCTTTCCTTCATCCAGTAGTCGAGTCACTTTATCATAGAAGGCGATCAGGTTTGTTTGACAAGACCTGCCTTTTGTGAACCCGTCATTGAAGATGATGTATTTATAGTCCTTTAAAACTTGAATGAAATCAGAATTGGGCTGCCAAATAATATACTGTAGGAGAAGAGTAAAAGCTACAGGGGGAAAAGAATGTTTGAAGCTTAGAAACACATCCCAAACATTTAATAACCATTTATAAACCAGAAAAGCATGAGATGGAGATAAACTAGTCAGCATGGAAAGTGTCTATAGTTTAATAAGAATGTTCGATCATATAGATCATGGAGGGCTCTGGGGCGCAAGTAGTGTTTAGCTCCATTTCTACACTAAGGAATGAAGAGCAAGAGATCAAAAGGAATCACTTGATTAATACCTGGCTCCAAACCTAGTGTGAGGAGCAAAACTTTGGATTCTTTGATCATGAGTGGCCCACACACCTCCCGGCTTCCTTACTAGGGATGGGGCACGCTTATCTCCCAGGGATACTAAAGTCCTTTCAAATAATCTAGCAGGGCTCATAAATAGAGCTTTAAACTAGATGTGAAGGGGGAGGGGGACAAAGTCAGGCTAGTCAGGAGCAAGATAATGTGCTGGCAAGGACCACCAGTATATCACCATAGAGCAAGTGGGGGTGAGTACATCTGGTGACAGTAAGGATGAAACTGGCACTGAGGGGTTAGATATTCCAAGGATCAGTCAATTGGGAGTGAACTCCATTCCCTTTATGAGAGCTGAGGGTTCACCAGCCCATCTGAAGTGCATATACAGCAATGCATGCAGCATGGGGAATAAGCAGGAAGAGTTGGAAGTTATTGTAGGACAAGGAGACTATGACGTAGTTGCCATCACGGAAATGTGGTGGGATGACTCATATAACTGGAGTGCAGCTATGGTGGGGTATAAACTCTTCAGGTGAGACAGGAAGGGTAGGAGAGGAGGCGGGGTATCCCTCTATGTTAGAGAGTGCTTTGATACCCTCGAGCTTGGTTATGGTGATGACGGGATTGAGTGCCTGTGGGTTAAAATCAGAGGAGCCCACAAGAAGGTAGATATTGTGATGGGAGTCTGTTACAGACCACCCAGCCAAGAAGAAGCAGATGATGAGCTCTTCTATAAATAACTGGGAGTAGTCTCAAGATTGCTACCTCTTTGCCCTGTGGGAGACTTCAGTCTTCCAGATATCTGCTGGAAGGACAATACAGCAGAGAGGAAGCAGTCTAGGAGGATCCTGGAGTGTGTGGAAGACAACTTCCTCACACAGCTGGTGAAAGGCATCCTCCTGGACCTGCTGTTTGTGAACAGAGAAGGCCTTGTGGGAGATGTGACAGTTGGAGGATGCCTGGGAAAAACTGATCATGAGATAATCAAATTTTCAGTTCTAGGTGAGGTGAGGTGAGGGATTAGCAGAACAGTCACATTAAACTTGCATAGGGCAGACTTAGGACTGTTCAGAAGACTGGTTGACAAAGTCCCATGGGAGACAGTCCTTAAGGGCAAGGGAGCCCACAAGGGCTGGGTGATCATCAAAAAGGAAATCCTAGCAGCTCAGGAGCAAGTCGTCCCCATGTTCCGAAAAGGATCCGGTGGGGAAAAAAAACAGCTTGATTGAGTAAGATGATCTTGAGGGACATCAAAAAGAAGAGGCATGTCTATGAACTTTGGAAGAAGGGACAGGTGTCTTGGGTGGACTACAGGGAGGAAGTGAGATTGTGCAGAGAAAAAATCATGAGGGCTAAATCCCATCTAGAGCTCAGACTGGCCAAGTCGGTGAAAGATAATAAAAAATCTTTCTATAAATATATTAACAATAATAGGAGGGCCAGGGAGAATATTCAGTCCTTATTGGATGCAAAGGGAACAACTGTGACAAAGGATGAGGACAAGGCTGAGGTACTTAATGCCTTCTTTGACTCAGTCTTTAATAGTAAGGAAAATTGTTCCCTGTGTGTACATACCCAGGAGTTATTGGAGCAGAACGAAGCTCCCATGTTCCAAGAGGAGATGGTTAGAGACTTGCTTACCCAGCTAGACACTCACAGCTGGAGGCCAGTTATAAGCGGTGTCCCCCAGGGCTCAGTGCCGGATTCAGCCCTGTTCAGTGTCTTTATCAATGACCTGTATGAAGGCATTGAGCGCACCCTTAGCAAGTTTGCAGATGACACTAAGCTGGGTGGAAGTGTCGATCTACTGGAGGGTAGGGAGGCTATGCATAGGGATCTGAACACGCTGGACCACTGGGCAGAGACCAGTGGCATGAGGTTTAACAAGGCCAAATGCCGGGTCCTGCACTTGGGGCACAACAACCCTGTGCAGTGCTACAGACTAGGAGAAGTCTGGCTGGAAAGCTGCCTGGAGGAGAAAGACCTGGGGGTGTTGGTTGACAGCAACTGACCATGAGCCAACAGTGTGCCCAGGTGGCCAAGAAGGCCAGTGGCATCCTGGCTTGTATCAGAAACAGCATGGCCAGCAGGCTGAGGGAGGTTATTCTGCCCCTGTACTCAGCACTGGTGAGACTTCTCCTTGAATCCTGTGTTCATTTCTGGGCCCCTCACCACAAGAAGGATGTTGAGGCTCTGGAACGTGTCCAGAGAAGAGCAACGGAGTTGGTAAAGGGGCTGGAGAACAAGTCTTACAAGGAGTGGCTGAGGGAACTTCGGTTGTTTAGCCTAGAGAAGAGAAGGCTGAAGGGAGACCTCATTGTTCTCTATAACTACCTGAGGGGAGGTTGTGGAGAGGAGGGAGCTGGCCTCTTCTCCCAAGTCACAGGGGACAGGGATAGAGGAAATGGCCTCAAGCTCCACCTGGGAGGTTCAGGCTGGACATCAGAAAAAAAATTTTCACGGAAAAGCTCATAGGGCACTGGAACAGGCTGCCCAGGGAGGTGGTTGAGTCACCATCCCTGGAGGTGTTTAAGGCATGGGTGGACGAGGTGCTCAGGGGCATGGTTTAATCAAATTGGCATTGAGTCTGGCTTTTCACAGCATCACATTTCTTAATTTTCTCTTAGTCTTACACCTTATGGTAGACTGTACTTAATTTATATTGTCGGCATATATGAACAGTTGTAAGAAAAAGCACTTGATTTTCCAAACATGACAACAGGTCCTGGAGAGGACATCACTCATGAAACTAGAAGATGTAGTGATGCACCTCTCTACCTATTTAGTAGACTACTATGACTTTCCTGGAAGGTTTTGCAACATTCCTTGATAGCTAAATTAATATGGAAGTGAAAAAAAAAGTAGGGCATGTGTGGGAATTTTGAAATATTTTAAAAATCCATAAAACCTGGAACTTAAAATGTTCATCAAATTGGGTTCTATCACTCTGGGGACTACTAAAGACTATGTTAAGGGCAGTCTTTCTACTACTGGAATTGAAGGCAAGTTGGTCTGGGGTTGTGGAGGATGGTAGTTAAAAGCATTGGTTGGATAAAGGTCACAACAACAGAATATAAAATGCAATATATCAGTGCTTTGAAATGATAGAATATTAGGTTCTTATAAGCAAGGTAAGTATCCTATTGTTTTTATTTGTTGTAAATGTCTTATTTCTTCTGTATATGATAGAACTATTAAAATAACATTTTCAGGAATACTAGCATAAAAAGTTACTAGTGTCTATTATACTTTTACCCTTCACATTTTAATTTCGAGCTGAAGGTGGAAAAGATACTTCTCTCATGTAAATTATCACATTTTTCCCTATGAACCAAAGGCATCTCTTCTAGGAAGAGAATGCAAGGGTATAACAAAAATGTGGATTATCGACTAAAACCAAAGGCAGAAAAAGTAAACAAAGCATGCAGAATTAAGGCCAAATAAATATCTACCCTACAGGAAAAATAAGAAAAGACTATGTGCTTCGCGGCTCGTTGGTGTGAGAGCCCATCGACTCTCCTCTCATCCCCTGTCCGACGGCTGTGGGCCTGATAGAAGCAGTCTTCAAGCGCCGGGCTTGGGTCAGGGGCAGCATGCCGGGAGTTCCTGGCTCCACCAGCCGTTCATTCCCGGCGCGCAGCGGCGCCGGAGAAGTGGGAGAGGCTACGGGAGCGACAATCCGCCATATTTCTGCTTCGCCACGCCTGCGGAGCCAAGCCATTGAAAAGCCTGGCGAACTGGGTTCATGGTGTGCGTGCTCTAGTCTCTGCCTGCTTTCTCTTCCTCTCTGGTAGCACCTTCTACCCTCCCCTTCTCTCTTTCTTACTGTCAGCGCAGGAACGAGCCGCGACAGCTCTTCGGCAGCAGCTCTCCCCGCGAAAGGGGCGAGCGACTGTGCCTACAAGAAAGGTCTACCGTAAGGAAATTCTCCCGCCAGGCGCATTAGCATTTCCGCGGGGGGTAGTTACTTCAAAGGTTAGTGGGGGTGTAGTTTGCGAGAGACGCTCAGGGACCGTGTTGGTTACGCAAAGAGGAGGCGGTGGTAGTAAAGAGGGAAGGAGGGAGAGTGGTGTCTGCGCCGAGCAGTTTGGCTCGCCTAGATAGCACTGCTGTCGCCGCGGCTGCTATGGTAGATGTTTTCGTGTTGCTTGGTGCATAATTCAGAGGAGAGGAGGAATTGGAAACGGCGACTATTAAAGGAAGGGAACGGGGGATCTGTACTGCCGGGAGCTCCCTCTCTTTCTTCTTGTCCGTGCGTGGCATCGAGGCAGCTCCTTGCGTTTCCCCTGTGGTGCCCAGGTGAGGGCTCCCGGGCAGAGAGCGCCGTGTCCCCCGGAGCTGGTGCTCTGGTGCTGCGTGTGTGCGCGCGTTTTTAGGGTGGGGGGTGGGGGTTGCGTCTGAACCAGTTAGGAAGAATGACTTTGGAGTCCATCATGGCGTGCTGCCTGAGCGAGGAAGCCAAGGAAGCCCGGCGGATCAACGACGAGATCGAGCGGCAGCTGCGCCGGGACAAGCGGGACGCCCGTCGGGAACTGAAGCTGCTGCTACTGGGTGAGTGCGGGCCGCTGTCGGCACATATGCTTTAAGTGCCACTGGGGGTACAGCACAGATGTTGCCGTCCCAGGCTCACTCTGGCTGGCCCCACCGGCGCGTTACACGGCACGGTCGGTTCGGTTTCCTTCGGGCGCTCGCCACCTTGTGTGTGCGCGCGCGCGCGCCTACGTGCAGACTTCGCTGAGGTGCTTGTAGCTAGGTAAATAAATGCGGTTCTTACAGGTGGGCGTTATATGGTAGGGAACTTGGTCCTCCAAAATGGAGATGGAAAGGGTGACTGGTGAGTGAGGGGGTTTTCAGGGAACATCGTCAATGATTGGTATAAGAAAGTGATGGTAAGGAAGTAGATTGATGAAAGGACTCGCTAGGGAAGTTGCTATGCAGATGGATGGTGACAAGCTTTAATATCTGCGTTGATATGTGAACCTTGGAAAGGTTGTTGGGTCACTGGTTGCGTTTTTTAGTGATTTTTTTTATTTCATGAGGCAAACTAGGATAATGAGCTTATGCCCACATTATAGACTGTTTTTTAAAGCAAAAGAGAAAGAAACCATAAAGACAGAGGTGCACCCATAAAGCTGAAGAGTAAGCTTAAGTATGCTGTAGGATAGCAGGATGTTTAATATCTTTTAAATCCACCCACTGTTTAGGAGGTAAAAATAACTTCTCTTTCGTTAAAATAGAGATTGTTATTGTGGAACCAAAAAGTGTGCAAAGGCAATGTTTGTTTAATAAGAATTTTGCTTGTGTTAAAATAAGCTTTTTGTAATAAAATACATCTGTCTATATCTGATGTGCTCTACTACATTGTGTAGTTCTTGTGGTAACACAGCTTTTGTCTTAGACTAGCAGGCCTTGAAATATATCTCCACTAGTGCTCGGTGTGAAATAATGGGAATGTTCCAAGTGCATGTGGGGTGTTTATGCCAAAGACTTTCGTCTTGGATCATGTATATAAAAGTAATTATATTGGGGAATAAACTGTCTTTTTAATAATAAGAAGAATTGAAAGGAAGTCAGAATTTATTTTAATGCTTGCTTATGAATGTGCTATTTCCTACTTTAAATAATACAGTTGGTCTTCTGTATATGGATAAAGGTATCTGGATCTTTAACTGATTTGGAAAAAGGAGGAGTGGAAACTGATACCGTGATAATAGTTCTGACTCATTTTGGCCTATTGAAGATACAAACCCAAGATAAAATAGGGGACAGATAGCTTGCATTTGTTTATTTTCATGGATGTTTAAGTATAATTGCTTAACTACACACGCTTGCTACAGGAGAGACAGTTGACATTTGACTTGTTAATTAGGTCCTAATTGTTTCTGCATTTCCTGGTTTTCTTGCAGTAATGTGATAAAAAACGTAGCTACTATTACAAAAAGTGGAATATTTTGATGTAAGCTAAAGTAGAGTTCAGTTTCATCTAAGTAATTGTGTTCTCTGAAAGTTAGACAGAATGTCCTTCTGAGACCAGGTTTTCTTTCAGACAGTGTTTTCCCAGAGACTGTTCGTTCTTTGGAGATGATAATGCCTTGTGTTCAGTGTGCTCTGTGCTGAACAAGTGTCTCTCTTTCTGTAATCCCCTCTGTTTGCAGTCTCTTCCCTGTCTCAAATGAAAGGTTAGCAGAGAGCTGGAGCCAGCTCCAAATGAACAAGAGTTTTGACTCTTGTGAAGTTTCATAACAACATTAAAATTAGACCTTGGAAAGTAATAGAATATGCATGAGATTTCTGGGAAAATGTATACATATGCATGTAAGTGGGGAAATATATTCTGTCCCACCTCTTGCCTCATGTCATGTGAATGATGGAGATCACTCCTGCATGTTGTCCACCCAGGCCTGATAAAGGCTACTTGCTTTCTAAAACTCCAAAACAAGTTTGATTTGCTGGCATTTTCAGTATCGTTTGCTAGAGGTTTCTCCCAAGTTTTTAAAAATGCATGAAACTTATTGAATGATACCAACATAAATTATTTTATTATTAGTGAGTTTCTCTTGGGTATCTGACAGTACTTCTTTCAGTCATTCTCACTCCTTCCCCATAATAGTAATTTGCTCAGTTATTAAGTTTGTGTTATTTGTTTGGTTTATTCCTGTGGTTTAAGATGGACAAAACCATTTTAAAAATAGGAAAATAATAATTAAAGTGGTGAGACTGGGAACGTAAATGTCTGAAATTGCAGTGTCATCAATTTTTTTAATTGACTTGACCTCTACTGTCCCATTGCATATCTTTGTCTCTCAAAACTTAAAGTAGCTGTATTGCTTAACTTTATTTTACATAAATGTTAGGCAAGCTTTTTTAAAAGTGCCAACTTCTCAGCCCCACTTTGGTAAGCATTGTTGGACTTAGAAGTCTAAGTGGGTTAAAGGCTTTTGAACATGGGACAAAGGTATATCCTTTTGATCGTAAGGAGCGAACACAACTTAAACTGAGCTGTGTTAATTGACCTTGTGGGCTCACTGAACTTGTTGAAAGTGCAAAGTAAAAGATATTAACTCAAAAGATTTTAAGGAACAAATAAACACCTGTGCCATGTTTTTTTTCTGTTTAAAAACTAGATGTACATACAAATGCACATATGTAGCAAATCTTAAAAAAAATAAATTCTGGGTCAGAAAAGAGGATTTTTTTTTTTTTTCCCTCCTCAACCTTAACTTGTAGAAATTATAGTGCTTCCTTGCAAAGTGAAATATTTCCCTCTTAACTGTTTAGGTTACTCTTACTGTGTGACACACACTGTACTGTGTATAACCTTCCTGTGTATTAATAATGTTTTTACTTTTCATGGGATCAAACTGTTTAAAATGTTGAAAGTAATATCTGGAAAACTTTTTTTCACTGTAAGATTATTTTAAACTATTAGTTAAAAAATAAACCCTCTCCATGATTAAACAATAAAATACTACTTTTAGGTACTGCATTGAACATTGTCGTAATCTATTCTAAAAATTAAACAAAGTATCTTTTTTATTATTGTAATTCTAAAAAGTGGGAACTTTAACATATGCACTGGAGTGTATTACAAAGACATAGTAATAGTTCATCTAGTCAAACTTGGCTGTACAATTTAAGGTATTTTGGAACAAATTCAGTCTTCCACTGAATTTGGTTTTCATCTCCTGTATTTTCAAATTCTTCTCGACCTCATTACTACTAAACACTCTGTAAAACCTTATGATTGTTCTCCAGAGTGTAAAGTTGTTAATATCCATTTGCTTGCTGTTGCAAAAAAAATTTGTAGTATGAAAAAACAAAGTGGTTTTAGTATTGATATGTACCAAACAATGTACAGTATTCTGCATGCTTGTGTTTTAAGCATGTATGTATGTATTTATTGTTAAGTAGTAATAGCCATGTGGTCTAGCTTTCTACGCAAGAATAGAATATACTTGTCTGGAGATACAAATATAAATTTAAGATCAAACCTTAAATGTTCTGAAAGCATATGATGTTTCCCAAAGAATAATGGTAATATAGAGAATAAACTGAAAGGTGATTGTTGACAGATTTTTGTGCTTTGTGGATTTTGAAAGAACAAATTGCTTGAGAAAATCAAGCTATTCAATTTGCGTGCTGTGTTTAGAGCTGGGTCAGTATTATAGAGTTTTGTCATGGAACTCTTGTGTGGATGCAGTTGCCAACAAAAAATGCTATTGTTTTGTTTGTGTTTGAGAGGATTGTATGGCTATGCCAAAAACAAACCAACCCCATTAATCAAACAGAAGTTTCCTCCTCTGTTGGTCCATTCAAACAGAATTGTCCAACAGGAATGGCGCTAGACTAGGATTTTTCTTGGAGCAAATAGTTGGACTGAATGTCTTCTGAAGGTCCTGCTCTGGACTAGGCCTTTTATATTAGATCTAGGAAAATACCATGGTGGTTCTTGTTGAAATGCTTTAGGATTTACTGCAAGCTATCAAGAGTCTGTTACAGGAGGTTTGTTTTTTTTTTTTTTTTTCTTGAGGGGAAACTGCAAGGGTAAGTCAGCATCTGAAATATAGAATCACAAAATTGTTTAGGTTGTAAGAGACCCTCACGATCATTGAGTCCAACAGTGAACCTAACACTGCCAGATCCACCACTAAACCACGTCCCAAAGTGTCCCGTCTACCCATCTTTTAAATACCTTCAGGGATGGTGAGTCAACCATGATGAATGCTGGTTGAAAAACTTGTTATAAGGCGTTTCTTAAAAGAGCATTCATCTCACTCCCATATACTATCATCTTGGCTACTCTGTTGTCTCGGATGTACCTCAGTGATATAATTAAACTTTGGAGGGGGGGAAGAAGAGGTGCATTAGTCATTTGATAAGGAGCAAACGAAAACACCCTTCCATAAAATTGAATTATTTTCTTTTTAAAAAAAGAAAAGACAAACACATGCACACACACCCCCCCCCCCCAAGGAAACTTTACCAAATAATTGTATGGATAATTCTAGCTATAACCTCCAACACAAGAACAGAAAAGGAGGTAATCTGAGGGAGATGGGAGGGCAAGGCTAAAGAGGATATGACTTTCCAATTACCAGCCTTGGAATGCATTATGAAATCCTTTCCCTCTTTCCCCTCACATTAAGGCTCCAAGACTGCAAGAACAAATGCCAGATTCTGCACCTGGGATAGCGTAATCATAGAATGGTTTGGGTTGGAAGGGACCTTAAAGATAATCCAGTTCCAACCCCCCTGCCATGGGCAGAGACACCTCCCACTGGATCAGGCTCCCCAAGGCCCCATCCAACCTGACCTTGAACACCTCCAGGGATGGGGCAGACACAACTTCCCTGGGGAACCTGGGCCAGGGCCTCCCCACCCTCACTGTGAAGAATTTCTTCCTAATATCTAATCTAAATCTGTCCCTCTCCAGTTTATAACTATTCCCCCCTCGTCCTATCACTCCACGCCCTTGTAAAAAGTCCTTCCCCAGCTTTCTTGTAGCCCCTTCAGGTACTGAAAGGTCTCTATAAGGTCTTGGAGCCTTCTCTTCTCCAGGCTGAACAACCCCTTCTCTTTCAGACTGTCCTTGTATGGAAGATGCACCAGCCCTTGAATCATCTTTGTAGCCTCCTCTGGACCTGTTCAAACAGCTCTAGCAGTTCCATATCCTTCTTATGTTGAGGATTCTAGAACTGGACACAATACTCCAGATGAGGTCTCACAAGAGAGGAATAGAGGGGCAGAATTGCCTCCCTCGCCCTGCTGGCCACGCTTCTTTGAATGCAGCCCAGGATATGGTTGGCTGCGTGGGCTGCAAGCGCACATTGCCGGATCATGTTGAGCTTCTCATCAATGAGCACCCCCAAGTCCTTCTATGAAGGGCTCCAGTCAATCACATCATCCCCCAGCCTCTATTGAAATCGAGGATTGCCCCGACCCATGTGTAGGATCTTGCACTTGGCCTTGTTGAGCCTCATGAGGTTCTCACAGGCCCGCTTCTCCAACCTATCCAGGTTCCTCTGGATGACATCCTGTCCTTTTGGTGTGACAGCTGCACCACTCAGCTTGGTGTCATCTGCAGATTTGCTGAGGGTGCACTCAATCTTGCTGTCAATATCATTAATGAATGTACTAAACAGCACTGGTCCCAGTATGGACCCCTGAGGGACACCACTAGTCACGGATCTCCATCTGGACTTCAAGCTGTTGACCCATACTTTCTGAATGTATCCAACCTATTTCTTATCCACCAAACAGTCCATCCATCAAATCCATCTCTCTCTCGTTTAGAGAGAAGGATGTTGTGGGAGACCGTGTCTAAGGTTTTATAGAAGTCCAGGTAGGTCATGTCTGTTGGTTTTCCTGTGTCCACTGACTGTCCCTTGCTGACTTCCATTCTTCTGCGTTACTGTCCCTCCGCTCCCTTCTGTGTGTGCTGGTGGGGCAGGTTTTGGCTAACTGGCTGTGGGCTGTGGTTCCACTGTAGACTGCGCCTGGAACCAGCTTTCTAGCTCCTTCTCAGCCTCTCTGATGCTGCGCAGCCTTCTCGCTGCCTCCTGCAGCTCAGTCACCTGCTGCAGGTGCTCCTATGCCTGAGCGCACCTTTTGCAGGCGGCTCTGCTGCCTGCCCATGTCCAGGCACTTGTGCAGTCTGAGGTGTACAACGCAGCCTCTCCACTCAGCAGCGTCGTCTGTGTGGAGGCATTGACCACCGCTAGGGTAGATGGTTCAGACCACCCAGCCGGAGCTGCAGCCTTTGCCCTCAGATGAGTGTCCACCGTTCTGTGTTGAGGGTCAGGTAGGATGAGAGCCCTTGACCTGTGCAGGTGGTCACAGAATGTGCCCAGGTGCTGGATTCTGTGTACCTCGGGACACCCACTCGGCCAGTGAAATGCCCACCTTCAAATAGGTGCCCTCCCTGCATGCCCTGCCTGCACCAACTGATGCACAATTTCCTTCTGCCACGCCACACACTGTTTGCTCGCTCTGGTCACTGTACTCCTGGTTGCTCCTGGTCCCTAGGGTTGTTCCTCTATGTGAGGGGGATTGGCCACAGTCACTCCTGTCCCTGCCCACACTGAGTCAGAGCTGCTGCTCATTTGTCAGGAGCCTGCCCTTTCCCACTCTCTCCCCATGCTTTTTGTTGCTGTGACTTTTCCATGGTTTTGACACTTTGAGGAAAGTATCCTGGCACGATTCCTCTCCTCTGGAACCCTTTGCCTTGTTAGCTATATCTTATTCAGCTCTGTGGTTCTTTAATTCGGTGGCACTATATTTAGGTTCTGTCAGCCTATGGCTGATAAAAAACTATATTTAGTGATCTGAAGATATGCCAAATTTTGCAAATATTAGTATTCAATGGGGCTGAATTAAAAATAGGTTTGATCCTATCTTAATCTTTTCTGGAAGAAGGACCTAGTCTCTTTTTTCATATTACCAACCATAAAAAAAAAATATAAATGCATATATAAAAATGAAATTTCTCTCTACTTACGTACAGCTTCTACAGGTACGTCAGTCAGAAAAGGAAGGTTAAAGAGAACGTACCTCCACTGATGGATGAAAATGGGTGCTTTGTATCAACAGATGAGACGACTGAGGGGCTCAACAGCATTTTTGCCTCAGTCTTCACCGACAACCGCTCTCCTCAACCCTCCTGGGTCAATGAACAACAAGATGGGGATGAGGGGAGTAAAGCCTCTCCCACTGTAGAGGAGGATCAGGCTCGTGACCACCTGAGGAACCTGAACATACATAAGTCTATGGGACCTGATGAGATGCATCCCAGAGTCCTGAGGGAATTGACTGATGTGGTTGCCAAGCCACTCTCCATGATATTTGAAAAGTCATGGCAGTCAATAGAAGTCCCTCATGACTAGAAGAAGGATGGGACTGTGCCCATCTTTAAAAAGGGTAGAAAAGATGACCCTGGGAACTACCGGCCTGTCAGCCTCACCTCTGTGCCTGGGGAGATCACGGAACAGATCCTCCTGGAAGCTCTGCTAAAGCACATGGAGGACAGGGAGATGGTTAATGGCAGCCAGCACGGCTTCACCAAGGACAGGTCCTGCCTGACCAACCTAGTGCCTTTCTATGATGGGGTGACCGCAGCAGTGGACATGGGTAAACCAACAGATGTGATCTATCTAGACTTCTGTAAACCCTTAGACACGGTCCCCTACAACATCCTCCTCTCTAAATGGGAGAGATATGGATTTGATGGGTGGACTGTTTGGTGGATGAGGAACTAGTTGGATGGTCATATTCAGAGAGTAGTGGTCAATGGCTCAAAGTCCAGATGGAGATCCTTGACTACTGGTGTCCCTCAGGGGTCCGTACTGGGACCAGTGCTGTTTAATATCTTCATCAATGATATTGACAGCGAGATCAAGTGCACCCTCAGCAAGTTTGCACCAAGCTGAGTAATGTAGTTGCCACACTGGAATGATGGGATTTCCTCCAGAGGGACCCGTATAAGCTGGAGAAGTGGGCCTGTGAGAACCTCATGAGGTTCAACAAGGCCAAGTGCAAGGTCCTACACATGGGTCGGAGCAATCCCTGATTTCATAGAATCACCAGGTTGGAAAAGACCAATCGGATCATTGAGTCCAACCATTCCTATCAAACACTAAACCATGCCCCTCAGCGCCTCGTTCACCTGTGCCTCGTCCACTTCCAGGCAAGGTGACTCAACCACCTCCCTGGGCAGCCTGTTCCTGTGCCCTATGACCATTTCTGTGAAAATTTTTTTCCTAATGTTCAGCCTGAACTTCCCCTGGAGGAGCTTGAGGCTATTCCCTCTTGTCCTGTCCCCTGTCACTTGGGAGAAGAGGCCAGCACCCTCCTCTCCACAACCTCCTTTCAGGTAGTTGTAGAGAGCAATGAGGTCTCCCGTCAGCCTCCTCTTCTCCAGGCTAAACAACCCCAGATCTCTCAGCCGCTCCTCATAAGGCCTGTTCTCCAGCCCTTTCACCAGCTTTGTTGTTCTTCTCTGGACTTGCTTCAGAGCCTCAACATCCTTCTTGTGGTGAGGGGCCCAGAAATGAACACAGTATTCAAGGAGCGGTCTCACCAGTGCCAAGTACAGAGGGAGAATAACCTCCCTGGACCTGCTGGTCACGCCATTTCTGATACAAGCCAAGATGCCATTGGCCTTCTTGGCCACCTGGGCCACTGCTGGCTCATGTTCAGTCAGCTGTCAACCACACCCCCCCCCCCCCCAGGTCTTTCTCCTCCAGGCAGCTTTCCATCCAGACTTCTAGTCTGTAGCACTGCCTAGGGTTGTTGTGCCCCAAGTGCAGGACCTGGCATTTGGCCTTGTTAAACCTCATGCCATTGGTCTCAGCCCATGGATCCAGCCTGCTCAGATCCCTTTGGAACCTCCCTACCCTCCATCAGATCCACGATTCTACCCAGCTTAGTATTGTCTGCAAACTTGCTAAGGGTGCACTCAATGCCTTCATCCAGGTCATTGATAAAGGCATTGTTAAAGACATTCAGTACACAATGGGGGATGATGTGAATGAGAGCAGCCTTGCAGGGAAGGACTTGGGGGTGCTGGTCAGATGAGAAGCTTGAAATGAGCCAGCAGTGTGATCAGGCTGCTCAGAAAGCCAACCACATCCTGGGCTGCATCAAAAGAAGGTCTTGGCCAGCAGGTCTTGGGAAGTGATTCTGCCTCTCTATTCCTCTCTTCTGAGACCTCATCTGGAGTACTGTGTCCAGTTCTGGAATCCTTAACGTAAGAAGGATATGGAGCTGTTGGAACGGGTCCAGAGGAGAACTACAAAGATGATCGGAGAGCTGGAGCACCTTCCCTATGAGGACAGTCTGAGAGAGCTGGGCTTGTTCAGCCTGGAGAAGAGAAGACACTGAGGAGACATTATAGTCATCTTCCAGTACCTGAAGGGGCTACGAGAAAGCTGGAGCAGGGCTGTTCAGAAAGGCATGGAGTGACAAGACGAGGGGCAGTGGGTATAAACTGGAGAGGGGAAAATTTAGACTAGACATAAGTAAGAATTTCTTACTGTGAGATTGGTGAGGCACTGGAACAGGCTGCCAAGGGAATTTGTGGCTGCCCTATCCCTGGAGGTATTTAATGTCAGATTGGATGGGGCCTTGGGTAACTTTTTCTAGTGGGATGTCCCTGCCCATGGCAGGAGGATTGGAACTAGATGATCTTAAGGTCCCTTCCTACCCTAACTGCTCTATTATTCTATGTGCTTCCTCATGTCTGTCCCTTTTTAAGTCATTGCTTGGTAAACTACCCTGTTTCTTCCCACAGACTAATATTGTGGTTAAGCCAGCAACAACAGTGAAGAGAACAATTCTAGCTCTCCTTAAGTGCATAGTCTCGTATGTCCTGCACCTGGGCCACAACAACCTATAGGCTTGGGGAAGAGTGGCTGGAAAGCTGCCTGGCGGGGAAAGTCCTGAGGGTGTTGGTTGACAGCCGACTGAACGTGAAGCAGCAGTGGCTCAGATGGCCAAGAAGGCTAACGGCATCTTGGCTTGGATCAGAAACAGCATGTCCAGCAGGTGCAGGGAAGCGATTTTCCCCCTGTACATGGTGCTAGTGAGGCTGCACTTTGAATCCTGTGTTCTGTTTTGGGTCCCTCACTACAAGAAGGACATTGAGGCTCTAGCGCGTCTCCAGAGAAGATCAACAGAGCTTGTGAAGGGGCTGGGGAACAAGGGTTATGAGGAGCATCTGAGGGGACTGGGGTTGTTTAGCCTGGAGAAGGGGAGGCTGAGGGGAGACCTTATTGCTCTCTACAACTACCTGAAAGGAGGTTGTGGAGAGATGGGTGCTGGCCTCTTCTCTCAAGTGACAAGTGATAGGATGAGAGGGAATGGCCTCAACTTTCACCAGAGGAGGTTTAGATAGGACTTAAAGAAATATTTATTTACTGAAAGGGTTCTCAGGCACTGGCAGATGCTGCTGAGGAGGTGGTTGAGTCCCCATCCCTGGATTTGTTTAAAAGGTGGGTAGATGAAGTACTTAGGGATATGATTTAGTAGTGGACATATACGGTTGGACTCGATGATCTCAAAGGTCTTTTCCAGTCTAGGGATTCTACGATTGCTGAGTCATGTTGAGCTTCTCATCCACCAACACGCTCACATCCTTCTCTTCAGGGCTACACTCAATCCATTCTCCCTGTAGCCTGCAATTGTGCTTGGGATTGCCCCGACCCAGGTGCACAACCTTGCACTTGGCTTTGTTGAACTTTAGGAGACTTGCACAGGCCCATCTCTCAAGCCTTGTCCGTATCCTGGGCAACCAGCTCTCCTGTTTCTTTCTGGAGAGGGCCCACGTTCTCCCTAGTCTTCCTTTTATCGCTGATGCACCTATAGAAGCTTTTCTTGATTTCCTTGACGTCCTTGGCTAGATTTCATTCTATCAGAGCTTTAGCTTTCCTAACCTGATCCCTGGCTGCTTGGACAATCTCTGTATTCCTTCCAGGCTACCTGCCATTGCTTCCACTCTGCAGGCTTCCTCGTTGAGTTTAAGTTTGCCCAGGTGTTGCCTGTTCATCCATGCAGAACTCCTGGTTGTTTTGCCTGCCTTCCTCTTTGTTGGGATGCATTGCTCCTGAGATTGGAGGAGGTGATCCTGGAATATTGACCAGCTTCCTTGGGCCCCTCTCCCCTCCAGGGTTTTATCCCATGGCACCCTACCAAGCAGATCCCTGAAGAGGCAACGTCTGATCTCCTGAAGTCCAGGGCAGTGAGCTTGATGTGCACCCTCCTTGCTGCCCTAAGGGTCTTGAACTCCACCATTTCATAGTCACTGCAGCCAAGGCTTCCCTTGAGCTTCACGTTCCCCACCAGCCCTTCCTTGTTGGTGAGACTTTTCCTTGTCAGCTCTTCTATCACTTGGAGAAGCAAGTTGTCATCAGTGCATTCCAGGAACTCCCTGGATTGCTTGGATCCTGCTGTGTTTTCCCTCCAACAGATATCAAGTGGTGGTTCAAGTCCCTCATGAGCATCAGGGCTTGTGAATGCAAGGCTGTACCTGTCTGTTTGGTGGCCTGTAGTGGACCCCCCACTGTAATGTCTCTTGTCTCTGCTCTCCCTTTAATCCTGATCCATAGGCTCTTAATCAGACAAGTGCCCACAATTCTGCCTTGAGGGTCAGGTAGGACAAGTGCCCTTGACCTGTGCAGGTGGTCACAGAATGTGCTGAGGTGTGCTACAGGCTTGAGGAAGAGTAGCTGGAAAGCTGCCTGGTAGAGAAGGACCTGGGGGTGTTGGTTGACTGCTGTCTGAATATGAGCCAGCAGTGGCTCAGGTGGCCAAGAAAGCCAACAGTATCCTGGTTTGTATCAGGAATGGTGTGGTCAGTAGGGCCAGGGAAGTGGTTGTCCCCTTGTACTCAGCACTGGTGAGGCCACACCTCAAATCCTGTGTTCAGTTTTGGGGGCCTCGCTACATGACAGACATTGAGGGGCTGGAGTGCATAGGAGGCTCTAGTGAGATGGGTGTTCATATCTTCTCCCAAGGAAAAAGTGATAGGATGAGAGGGAATGATCTCAGGTTGTGCTGGGGAGGTTTAGATTGGATATTAGGAAAAATTTCTTCTCTGAAAAGGTTGTCAAGAACTGAAACAGTTTCCCAGGGAAGTGATGGAGTCCCCATCACTGGAGTTAGTTAAAAGTTTCGTAGATGTGGCACTTAGGGACATGGTTTAGTTGTGAACTTTGCAATGTTAGATTTATGGCTGGACCTGATGATGTTTTCGAGCCTAAAGAATTCTATGATTCTATGAATCCTATGAATATGGATTTCATGTTAAAGAAGTATTATATTGACAAAAAATTGAAGTTACTTTGTATTGCAATGATTTAGAGAAATTTGGTATGAATAATTTTCTTATGCATTAATTAAAGCAAAATTTTCAATAAGAATTAATCATGTCAAAAAGACATACCATATACTATTCTGTGTTTTATGGGTTCTTATTGAACAGACTTTTGTACTAAGTGTGTAACATATATCTTGCAGGAAAAAGTATAAAATATTACATAATTATTAAAGCAATGTGTGATATGGTACTTCTTATATAAGAACATGACTCCATTGTGTAGGTTTCAGAAAAAGGGAAAAACTGATATCTAAAGGTGGCTTGATACTTTTTTTTTTTTTTGAGAAAAGTGATTTTCTCCCCCCTCTGGTATGTTACATCCCGGTGGCCAGTCACTGCCCTGCAGACATGGTGTATTTGGGGATTTGTTCTTGACCGTAGCACAGTCTTGGGATCATAGTGAAGGGTGGTTATGGAAGCAGACTCAATCTAACATTTCATCTTTGGAGACGTTTCATTGCAAGAACAACCATTTGTGTTTTCACACTGGAAGTAAAATAGGTCTGTATATAACACAGTGCTTGATTTTCTGGGAATATGTGTGTAAGAGAGACTTGTGTCAGAAGTTTGTTTTATACATATGGGAGATGGGGCTGAAGATTTCAGAACAAAGTCCACAGTGTCTTGGTCTGTTTGGATCTCAAATTTTCAGGACAAAATACTCTGTGATTTAAACTTTATTTCATGAAGTCATTGAGAAATATAATAAACAAACATGGGCTCAGTCCCCTTTGCCAAGACTAGTCTATCATGTGAATTCACTTATTCACCATTTAAGTTATAAGGTTTCTTAATTTATAACCCAGAACTCTTAACCTGTGTACCTATGAACAAAAATCAATTACCTAGCCAATGGTGAGAGTGCTCACTCTTCCTCCTCCATCACGGTGTAAGTGTCCCCTTTATCACACTGGGAACCATGAAAGCCTTGGCAGTCCAGCTGCTGTTGGATCTGCTTCGGAAGCTTTTTGGGTAAGCTGATGTTTTTATAGCTTTCTAACTTAGAACTTTGGTCTATGCCATTTCCACAAACTAGCAGATTCTGCTGAAACTGCCAGACACTCAATATGCAGAGATGATGGCTACAGGAGACAGCAAGCTGCAGGTGATCATGGCTGCATAAGGTTCCTTTAGCTTTTTCTCGCCACCTGTCTTGCCTGTGTGGTGCTCTCGTTTTGACCTAATGATGCTGCTACCGGCATACATTAGGCCTTAGCATGAGCTGTGATAACCAAAAGCTGAGCAGGAGTTGAGTGAGCAGTCATGCACAGTAAAGATAAAAGTTTTTAGAGGTTTCCAAGTTAGATTTTGCAGTGTTCTACCTCAGAAATACTTAAGGGTTGCCAGCACAGTATCATGCTTTAACCTTATGTTGCACTGTTTGTGAAATATGCTACTCTGAGACACGTAAAACATCATGTAAAGCATAAGGCTTTCTTTGTCCTGAGAGACAAATATTAGAGCATGAATGAGGCTTGAAAACTTTATAAAAATGATCAAAATAAAATCCAGGCTGAAAGTCTAAGAAACACTGTGCACAGGCAAATGCATTGCATTTCTTAGGGGGCTAAGTAACTAGGTGAACATACAGCATTTATACGGCTGTGCAACTCTCTGTTCTAAATTTCAGTTCCTCCTTACAAATTATTCATATGTTTTGTTTGCATAGATAAGCTCTCCTAATCACAGAGGGAAAAAATGCTGTGTGATATATTCAGTGCAAAATTCCCAACCAGCAGATCTTAACTTTAAATTGCTAAACATTCAGAATGTTAATTTATAAGTTATTATTAGTGCTTTGTGTGAAGTACAAAGATTAAAAGAAATTTAAAGGAAGTAATGATATTTTGTTAACAAATATGACCCAAATTTTAATTAAAGCTGATTTTATATGTTTCTGAGGTTGAAGTTTGCAGAACTGTAATTGTTATATCATTTGCCTTTCTAATGAATGTATGTATTTGTTGTATATTGCTGCTTACCATAATGTCCTGAAAGTTGGCCAAGCAAGGTCATTGTTTTTCTTACTCTGTGAGTTTTTGTGGTAGGATATCTCATGGTAATTCCCTAAAGTTAGTTGTTCTTGAGAACCATATTTTCAGGAATGGAAATTTATGCTTATATTTTTAAATACACAGTGTTATTTTCTAGATATTTTGGAGCATATTTTGTTTTAGTTATTAGTTTATTAACTTACTGCTATCTTTTTTCCCACATCTACTTTGTCTTCAAAATAAAAGTTTTAATTCAGTGCTGCTTCAGTTGTTACCGTGTTAGTGCTGTTTTGGTATTGTACTGGTCCTTGTAGCAAGCACCATAAACACCCAACAGTGTTCTGTCCTGCACTGAACAAGCTGTCTATTTTGTGCAGAAAAAGTCATGTTTATATCCAGTGGCTGAAGTATATTCTTCTTATTTGTCTTGCAGGCACAGGTGAGAGTGGTAAAAGCACGTTCATCAAACAGATGAGAATCATTCATGGATCAGGTTACTCCGATGAAGATAAAAAGGGCTTTACAAAATTGGTGTACCAGAATATATTTACAGCAATGCAGGCCATGATCAGAGCCATGGATACTCTCAAAATCCCATACAAGTATGAACATAATAAGGTGAGATTTTTGTTTATTTCCATAGATTAAACTTTTCTTCTTTTATCTTTAGGAAATGTACTGAAGGTCTTCAAAAATTATATATCACATGCATATTATATTCTACCTAAAGTTTAGAAGAAAATGGCTTCTTCTAGTCCTGCCCCTAGTTTTCTGCCCTTTGCACTGCTCTGACAACACAGGTGCTATTCTTGTACAGTTAAGCTATTTTTCTGGTTTGTACCAGTGCTACTTAAAATTTTCCATTAATATTATGTGAGGAAAAAATAAAATTATTAGAAAAATAGATGGGGATATCTACTGGTGTCTGAGTATATTATGAAATAAAACTTTTGATACAAGGCCTTAAGAATCAGCAAATTCTTTTGAAAGTGATGATATTATTGAAATTTAGAAAGAGAAAATAAATTTAAAGCATTTTGTAAGGTTTATTTTCGATTAGTTTAACTCTTTCCATTTTTTGCCATTCAGAAATTGAAATCAAATGTATAACTGATATAACTAGTATTAAAAAGGAAATGTACACGTGTATTTCAGCTCCATGTTTTTGCTGTACATAAAGCAGTAAATTTCCTAAGAAGATGACTTGAATTGTCATCTTGATTGTGAAGCGCACATTTTTCTTCAGAAATGATATTGACTGTCACTTTGCTGTAGTATATGAAAGACCTAATCATAAATCAGTAACTTACTTCCTTATATTGTACTACAAAATATGTATTATACAGTTATTGTTCAAATTGAGTGTTGAATTTATATAATTTTTTTAATATAGTTGAAGTGAATTAGTTAGATGTGGCATAGCTGTATACACGTGTCTAGACCTTTCTAATTAGAGTTGTTGACTTTCTCTCTATAAAAATAACTTGAATGAAAGTGAACAAGTCAAGTATTCCCATCGGTTCTAATATGGCTAGGTGTGAAGCAAAATAAAACTTGCCATAGTTGTCAATTCCTTTAAAAACTTGGGCATTTTTTTAATTCAGGAGAGTTAAAAATGCAAGCTTATCTTTTTTTTTTTTTCCTTTTTTTTTCTTCATTGAAAGCAAACTCATTAGCTTGCAACCTAAAAAACATAGGAAGGGCACTTCCTATTAATTTGAATCTCATAGCAGGAAATTCAGTCTCTGGAGAAACTATCTCAAAGTTTATATTTTTAGCACAGTACTTGTTTTGCACAATAGCTTAGAAAACTGCAGCTCAAGCAAATGTTTGTGCAACTGAGCCTAAAGAAAAGAGAATGAAGTTACCCTTTTATCAAATTCAAAACATTCCGTTAAGTAGACAGTATCTTTGTACATTGTAGAAAGTGACATCTAGGCTGGATTATTTTAATATCATCAGTGTAGGAAGAGACATGTTTTATGTCAAGGAAGTTAGTTCTTCCAGTGTTGTGTTGGCTTCATAGTCACCGATATAATTAGAGGCAAAGTCTGAATGCATTGTCCTATATTATAATAATCTAGGCTCTTTGAAAGAATTATTGGAATAGTGAAAGTCGATTGAGAAATGTAAATAGTAGTGTTTGCATTGTAATGTCTCAGATCTGATGGTAGGGCATTTTATCATGCTTCTTTCATCACACTTCTTTCTCTTGTCAACTCCAGAATGAGCTCTACTGAGGTTTAAGATAATGGGTGATGGCTATCTCTTCTCTTAAGGATCTGACATAGGAAACGGTGGTTTATGGATTGTTTTTTAGTTTCCTTTTGAGTAAATTTAACTGTTTCCATTACTTTTTAACCAGAATTAGCAGAGTTTTTATATGCATCTTGAATTTTGGAGAAGCAATTTATTAAATACAGAAAAGCTTTAGGTGTTTGTTTTTTCTGGGTTTTTTTGTTTTGTTTTTATAGAAATAGACTTGAACAATTCTCAGAATTGCCTGTCTGCAAAATTTTTGTGAATGTACAATAGTAACTCTCATGCAGTCACTGACATTCAAATTAACTTTTTTAAAAGCTGAGGTATAGATGTATAGATTTCTAAATATTTTTAAGAAATGTCTTTTTAGAAATCTGACCTGTGTATCTATGTTCACAGAATCACAGAATTGTTTAGGTTGGAAAAAAACTTTAAGATCATAAAGTCCAACCATAAAGCTAACCCTGCCAAATTCACCACTAAACATGTTCCTGTCAGTCCTTTCAAATACTGGCTTAAGAAAATTTATTTTTTTAAACTTCTGATATTCCAAGTGTTGTCTGCGGTGGCTTAGTGTCACAGTCCGCTCCTAAGTGGATCCTGTCCATGATGCCAATTTATGTCATGGTCCACTCATAAGTGGACGCGTGATGGTTTGTTTCAGCTATGATTTCGGAGTGCAAAGGAAAAAGGAATAAGTCAAAGGAGTTAAATTTCAATCCAAACAGTAACTTTATTAATTGTGCCCATAAAGCGGCTTGTGATGGAAAGAGAGGAGAGAATAAGGAAAAAGATGGGGAGAAAAGGAAAGAAAAGGGAGTTCATAGCTACCACCACGGGTCCACAGACATCCAGCGTCTCTGGGGGCCCCGGTCCAGAAGGTGTTCCACTGCTTCTCTCTTCGATCAAGGTGATTGCACAGTGGGGAAGATCTTCAAAAATTCAGCTGCTTCAGAGCTGTCTTTTATGCTAGTCAATACACCTGCAACCCGCCTTGCAACCTGCCTTTGCCTGTGGAGATGTGCCAATCTCCACCTAGGAGGCCACACATGCCAAGAGAGGAATGTCTGAGGCGTGGTTGGCTTTGGAGGCAGGTCTCCTCCCCTTGCGCATGCACTTCTCCTGGCGGCGGTGGTCGACCTGGGGGCTCCTGAAGAGGCCTTTAGTCATCATCACCTTGAACTTTGGTTGAACTGTTCTTCGCGCATGCTCTGTTGGGATATGGGTCTCTGGTAAGCCCCATCATTAATTTTCCTGCATTTTTCCTCCTTGCTTGATGGATCTTTCACAATAGTAGGGCGATAAGGACGTAGGTACGGGTAGCAGGGAGGCTTTGACACAGGCACAAAGCATTTGTTCTGTACCAGCTTTAGCAGGTACAACACATTCTTTATGTACTAGCTTTGGCCGTTTTCGTAAGGCCTGCATCTGTGATTTATACAGTCAAGTTCTGAGGCTTAGCACCTGATGAGAAAATGTTGAGGCAGAAATCAATCCTTTGACCGACCCTTACACTTAGAAGCCATTGCTTCAGGTAATGTAGTCCTCCATTTATCCTTTTCTATCTTTTTTTTCATGTCTAATTGCTGAAGGATGGCTTTTTATTTTTTCTCTCCTGTTGTTACAGAAGTTTTACTAAATATGTCTACTACTACCACTTTTACCTCTTATTGTTCCCTTTCAATATAATTTCCAGAAGACAGTTGCCTCTTCTTACAGACTGTCAGGAAGATATCTCTCAGTAGTGGTTAGCAGGCAGGAAATCTTACTGGAATCCATGCCCATAATTTTCTGTGAGACTTCTTAAATATTTATAACAAGATGTCTCATGTGAGTAAGATCGTAACAGAACAGGTTGTAAGAAAATATAGAGACTGAAAACGTAAAATTATATCTTATTGTAGACCAAGAAGTTTGATCAAAGTTTCAAAGAGTGGTTCCATTGCTGAAGTTGTTTCTGTATTTAAGCCTATTTCCTTTAGATAATTTTTAAAAATTAAAATGATAAGTAATTTCACCTATATGAATTGAGGAGACTGTCTAAGCCTTCAGTTCTTCAAACTTACTTAAATGTTCACATTTTAGAACAGCTGCAAGCCCCCAAAATTTAATAAATTAATCACATTTAAGTTCATGCATGCACTAACATGTAATTTTGAAAAGAGTAGGACCTCGTTATGGAATAGAGATGCTAAATATAGGATTCTGTAGACATAAATTTTCTACGTTAGCTACTCATATTTTAGTGCTTTAAAATTTCTTCATGCCTCCTTTTTATATTTCATTCTAAGAGAAGCACTTTATTTTTTAAAAGCATAATATTTTAATTGATTAACTACCCTTTGCTAATGGTAAGTGATATGTCATATACTAAAGCATGTGTGGGATATGATGTCCGTCTTTTATCTTTTCAATTCTACTATTTTGCTGCTAGAAGAGAGAATGGGTAGTGAAAATACTCGCTTACAGATTCTTGTAGATTTTGTGATTGCTCCTGCAGGGTTTAAAGGACAAGTAACTATAGGAAGACATTTCTAGCTTTTTTTTTGTCATTGTAGTTTCCTTTTTATAAGTATTCTTTCTGTTTTACTTTAGATATGTTTGTCACATAGTTATTTTTCTTATTGTGTGTCTGAAAAGGAACATTCATGTGAGTGTACACTCTCACAATAAAAATGTGAAATACTCTCAGGGTAACTTTTCTATGTAATAGAGGTCTGGAGTTTATTTTAAGGTAATGAGTGAGATGTCAGTCTTGGAACAATTTGGACTTTTTCCTTTATTAACAGTAGTTATATAACTATATGGGTATTTATATTATATATAATACTTACAAATATAAATAGAATATTTTCTTAGAGTAAAATATTTGTTAACCTCCTAATTAGGTCATTCATTTGTACAAGTTGTGTGTTTAGATAGTCCAGCATTTAATTCTGAAATAATTTCAGATTGAAATATTTTCTTAAAATTCCTCTGAAACTTTAAGAAAATATTTCCTTCTCCCAGTAAATGTTTTTTTTGGAAACTGACCAATCCAGTTATGTTCCATTTATGTTGTGTGAAATTACTAAAAACTGTTCAGTCTCATGTCTTCATTGTTCATCTCTACTGACTCACAAGTTTTGCTCGAAATAAGTTTTACTTCCATGAATTAAGAAGCCATCTGCTCAAATGGACCATTTTTCTGAAGATTTTGTGGATCTCACTTTTTTCAATTTGCACTTCCTATGTGATAAAAGTCGTAATGTCTGAAATGCAAGAAATTGTCCTCTTATTACAGAATTCAGCTTTGGTTTAGAAAATTGACTAATTGTTAAGCACATTAGTTGTGTTTTTTAAAAAACAATTATAAATGAACCAACTTTTAAAAATGTTTGTTTTATTATTATTGTATTTAAAGTGAGATGTACTGCCTGATAGAGGTATTCACGTAATTACTTTGTCTGCTATTTTTCTTGCATTTTATTTTCTCCTTGATTAAAGTAAGTATAAAGTCTAAACATTAGAGTTGATTACATATTCACACTATGTGATTCTGATCACATGCCTTCTTGAAAGTTGAAAAACATGGTAGCACAAATTATTCAAAGTTCCTTCAAGGCTTATTTAAAATGGAATCTGCTGAGTACAAAACAGACATAGCTTTTACACCTGCAGGATTCACTTGGATTACACTAGCAACTTGTAGTTGTGCAGAAACAGAATTTCTGCCTCATCTAAGTATTATAACAGCTGTTCTGACATAACAGAACTTTTCTGCAGTGCATTCCAGTTGTGTTGTTTTTTTTAACTGGATATAGATGCAAAGGTAGTATCAGTTATAAGTCCACTGAAAAGATGTGAAAAGTTTGGTTTCATATGGTTTTCTTTACTGTTAAGATTTTTATTAAGAGTAGAAATCATGATGATATTCCATTAAAAAACCCCAACATCCACCATTTCTATGTCTAAGCCATAATGTCATATGTTGATATATCATTTGGTAATAAAGCTAAGACCAGAATAATTCATTGTACCAGCCTCTGAAAGCTGAACTTGCTTCTTAAAGGTAGACACACTTGTGTAATTTCCTTTCCTCTACTTTCTCTGTCAGCCTGGAACTTTTTGATAGTGCCTTGGCCTTTGAAAATTTAAAACATTAAAAATAAAGGATTGAAAATAAAGCTACTCAAAACAGCACAAAAATGTACTGGATATTTGTAGTGGGTTGAACCTGGCTGGATGCCAGGTACTCACCAAAGCTGGGCAGGAGAGAAAAAATATAACAAAAGGCTTACGGGTACAGATAATGACAGGGAGATCACTTACAACTGCAATCACAGGCAAAACAGACTCGACTCAGGGAAGTTACTTTATTGCCAATCAAATCAGATTAGGATAAAGAGAAATAAATACTAAATCTTAAAAAACCTTCCCCCCACCCCTCCCTTCTTCCTGGGTTCAACCTCACTCCTGATTTTTCCAACCTCTTCCCCTGGTATGGCACAGGACAACAGGGAACCAGGGTTGCAGTTTATCACATGTTGTCTCTGCTGTTCCTTCCTCCTCACTGTCTTCCCCTGCTCCAGTGTGGGGTCCCTCCCATGGGAGACAGTCCTCCACAAACTTCTCCAGCATGAGTCCTTCCCACAGGCTACAGTTCTTCATGAACTCCAGTGTGGAGCAGTTCATTCCAGCATGGGCTCCTCTCTCCACAGGGTCACAGGTCCTGCCAGGAGCTTGCTCCAGCATGGGTTCTCCATGGGGTCACAGCCTCCTTCAGGTGCATCCACCTACTCTGGAGTGGGGTCCCCACAGGCTGCAGGGGAATTTCTGCTCCACATTGACCACCATGGGCTGCAGGGGGACAGCCTGCCTCACCATGGTCTTCTTCACTGGCTGCAGGGCAATCTCTGCTCCAGTGTTGTGACATTTTTCAGAAGTAGTTTGTGGAACATTTAATTTAGATGTGCAGTAACAATTTGGGAAGGAAAATAACTTCAGCATTTACTTTCATTTTTAAAAAAGTTTTTTTCACTTACCTGCCATTTCATAACTTGTTTGAGATTTTTAAACATTTTTCTGTAGTGAAAAAGTTAACTGGTTCTGTGGTAATACAGGTGCCAACAGTATTGGACTAAGATATGAAGAACATTTGACTAGTACATGTATGTACTGTGGCACACAGTATAAAATTGATTTTTCTAAAAGAAAATTTGAATTACTTCTCTGTTTCAAATTTGCTCACGGGGAAAGACGTTTAAGGATATGCATGAGGAATTTGAGGAATACATGAATGGACAGATCTTTTCAGGGGTTGCAAAGGAGCCTCTTGTACAATAGGATCTTTGCAAGGGAGAGCAAAGAGCGTTCAGGAAGTTTCCAAGAACCCTATCTGTCCCTTTTTGGATGCTTGTCATCTTTTGTGGTTTTGCTGTAGAGCTTCCTGTGTATTGTTCTTGGATATCATTTGAATTAGTGGCATGGGTGCTGTTTTAACCATGTTACAAATAAGAAAACTGCAACAACAATATTTTTAATGTTCTTCATTGAGATTGGCTCTGTTAAGAGAACTACCTTAAACTGCACTAGAACGAATTGATAGGATGCAGTAGGTCTTTTTTAATTTGTCATGTACTCATTAGGATAGGCAGTAGAACACAGCCTTTTATGAACGCATCCCAAGCAGATGTTACAACCATCTGGGTGTACTGAAACAGATGCCATCTACAGAAGCCTTTTCAACATAAAATGTAATCAAATTGTGGATTTCCACATTCTAATGTAAGTTTTCATTGTTGTGCATTAATGAGTTGAACTACATTAGAATGTGATTGTATGATTTCTTTCCCCTTGGGAAAGGAATGAAAATTAGATTTCTCATATGAAGCTATCCCAATGAGAGGAAATGTACATAAATGTACTTTGGAGGGGATTGCACTGTATGAAGGTAGTGATATAGTTGAGATGCAGGTTAAATTGTTAAACCTACTTTTAAGGTCAGGGTTAATGCCAGAATAAGTAAATTCAGTAATGTTTTTCCAGTGTTCATATGGTCCATTGTCATTATGCCTTTAACATGAAAGTTATTTCTCAGCAGGATACCAAATTAAGTGTTTCTGCTAAACACCTGTTTTACCTATTTTGGATTTGGCCATTAGATCCCTTTGATCATGTTAGAGTTGTGTGTGTGTGGTGGTTTGGTGGGGGAGGCAGGTTGGTGGAATCTTTCACCTTGGGTATTCTCCATATCTGATCTCGTACAACTGTATTTTACTGAAGAGAGTAAGAGGAGGAAAATAAACAAGAATGTTCCACTGCCGCTTTTTTCTCGTTTCCACTATTCCTTTTGAGTATTTACTATATTTGAAACTTGGCGAGCTTCTCAGGACAATTTTTCCAGCAGTATGGATTGTGGAATTCATCACATGGGGGCCATTTTTTGACATAACCTCATTTTCTCCAACTATATGAAGCTAAGATGGCTGTGAAGTACGGTCTTTCTGATTTAGTAGTAGTTTCAAACAATTATGTTGCGGAGAGATGGTTATGTGCAGTATTTTAGAGAACTGTAATACAGTGTTTGTTAAAATAATAACGCCAAGTGGCTGTGGAACCAAACAGAAAACGGTGTCATAATTTTAGGCTTTACAGTTGATGGTATTGTGCAAAATAAAAAACATCCCTTCTATAAACTATGTGTAAAGAAGCGACAGTATATTTTACTTATGAAGAGCAAAAATGTAATGCATATTTTTACCATGAATTAATTTTGTCTCTGAAAATGGAGTTTATAACTACTTTGAAAAATGTACTTAACCAGAACCATACCAAACCTCAAATTCAGACAGCCACCAGAGAAAGCCCCTGATCAAAGGGATCCAGTATCCTCCCACCACCAGGATGGAGGCAGGGACTTAAATGGACGTAGTGTGTGGAAGCAAGTCCACTAACGGGGCAGCAAGCGAGCCCCCTCCTTGCCCACACCTCCCCAGGTGCCTCTGCAGAATAGATACAAGGCTCTAGCTGTAGAGGACCAGTCAGTGGACACTGTGGGGGATGACTCATCTACACCAGAGGAGGGGCCAAGGCCAAAAGGAGGCACCCCCCCCCATATTACTACGCCATGAGGAGGTGAGTCGTAGTTGTAGGAGACTGCTGAGGGAAACAGAAGATCCGATATGTCAGGCAGCTGCTACTCCCAGGGAAGTTTGCTGCCTCCCAGGAGCCCAGGTTAGGGATATTGCTAGGGAACTCCCTAGTCTAGTACAGCCCTCAGACTACTACCCACTACTGCTCTTGCACGTGGGAGGTGATGAAGTTGCAGTATGGTGCCCAAGGGTGGTCAAAAGAAACTCTAGGGCCTTGGGACGGCTACTGAGGGAATCTGGAGCCCAGGTGCTGTTTTCCTCCCTCCTTCCAATTGTGGGCAGTGACACTGGAAGGATCAGACGGGCCCAGTCTATTAATACATGGCTCCGTGGCTGGTGTCACTGGAACAACTTGGGGGTTTTGACAACGGGATGGCCTACACGGCACCAGGCTTACAGGTATCAGATGGGAGCCACCTTTCCCAAAGGGGGAGGAGGGTCTTTGCTCAGGAGCTTGCAGGGCTCATTGATAGGGCTTTAAACTCGATGTGAAGGGGGAGGGGGATAATATCAGGCTTGCCCGTGACAAGCTGCAGGAGGGCACACGATGGGTAGAGGGATGCGTGCTGGTACAGGCCCTCCACCTGCTGCCCTAGGGCGTACTGGGGATGCCGCAGAACAATTGAAGTCCTGTGGAAATGAGTGCGAGGCTCCTGAGGTAGTAGGACCCCAATAGGAAACTTACATGGAACACAGTCAGGGAAATAAGGGATGATCCACTAAGAAGGTGACACAGTCAGCAGCCCAGCTGAAGCGCCTCTACACACACAGCTTGGGCATCAAACAGGAGGAGCTAGAGGCTACTATGCTGCTAGAAAGCTATGATCTGGTTGCCATTACTGAAACTTGGGATGATTCCCATGACTGGAGTGTCTATCGATGGCTACAGGCTGTTCAGAAGGGACAGACTGGGAAGGAGGGGTGGAGGCATTGCCCTCTATCTCAGGAAGGGGATAGAATGGGAAGAGCTGTCGTAGCCATGAACAGATTGAGAGCTTGTGGGTCAAAATGAAGGACAGAAGAACCAACGGGAACCTTGTGGTTGGTGTATACTACAGGCCACCTGATCAAGGAGAGCCAACCGATGAAGTCTTCTTCCTCCAGCTACGGGAGGCTTCGCACTCACAAGCTTTCACAGAATCACAGAATAACCAGGTTGGAAAATACCCACTGGATCATTGAGTCCCACTGGGGGACTCGAACCACACTGGCATCTGCTGGAAAAGTAGCATGGCAAACTGTAGGCAATCCAGGAGACTCCTGGAGTGCATTGAAGATAATTTCTTAATCCAGCTAATAGAGACCCCCACTGGAGGAGATGCAAGACTGGACCTGATGGTCACTAATACAAGTAAGCTCATCTGTGACATGAGGACTGCAGGCAGCCTGGGCTGCAGTGATCAGGCACTGGTGGAGTTCAAGGTCCAGAGGGATATGGGACAGGTGGGAGTATAGTCAGGACTCTAAATTTCATGAAAGCAGACTTCCAGTTCTTTCAGGGGTCAGTCAGTAGGACTTCCAGCGTGGCTGAGTGGAGACCTGCTGGTCAAACTGAAGAGCAAGAGGGAACTGCACAGGCAGTGCAAACGGGGACAGGGAACCTGGGAAGAGGATAGGGACACTGGCCTGGTTGTGTATGGGTGGGGACAGGAAGGCCAAGGCACAGCTGGAGCTGAAATTAGAAAGGGAAGCAAAGACTAACAAGAAGGTACGTCAATCAGAAAAGGAAGGTTAAAGAGAACGTACCTCCACTGATGGATGAGAATGGTGACCTCGTATCAACAGATGAGGAGAAGGCTGAGGGACTCAAATGCTTTTTTGCCTGAGTCCTCACTGACAACTGCTCTCTTCACCCCTCCTGGGTCAACGTACAACAAGATGGGGACCAGAGCGGTAAGGCCCCTCCCACTGTTGGGGAGGATCAGGTTTGTGACCACCTGAGGAACCTGAACATACATAAGTCTATGGGACCTGATGAGATGCATCCCAGAGTCCTGAGGGAATTGACTGATGTGGTGACCAAGCCACTCTCCATGATATTTGAAAAGTCATGGCACTCAGAAGTCATCCCTGGTGACGGGAAGAAGGGTGTCACTGTGCCCATCTTTAAAAAGGGTAGAAAAGAAGACCCTGGGAACTACTGACATGTCAGTCTTAGTTCTATTGCTGGGAAGATCATGGAACAGATCCTCCTAGAAGATCTGCTAAAGCACATGGAGGACAGGGAGGTGATTAATGGCAGCCAGCATGGCTTCACCAAGGGCAGGTCCTGCCTGACCAACCTAGTGCCTTTCTATGATGGGATGACCACAGCAGTGGACACTGGTAAACCAACAGATGTGATCTATCTAGATTTCTGTAAAGCCTTTGACATGGTCCCCCACAACATCTCTAAATGAGAGAGATATGGATTTGATGGGTGGACTGTTTGGTGGATGAGGAACTAGTTGGATGGTCATATTCAGAGAGTAGTGGTCAATGGCTCAAAGTCCAGATGGAGATCCTTGACTACTGGTGTCCCTCAGGGGTCCGTACTGGGACCAGTGCTGTTTAATATCTTCATAAATTATATAGACAGCAAGATCGAGTGTACCCTCAGCAAGTTTGCAGATGGCACCAGACTGAATAATGTAGTTGCCACACTGGAATGATGGGATTTCCTCCAGAGGGACCCGTATAAGCTGGAGAAGTGGGCCTGTGAGAACCTCATGAGGTTCAACAAGGGCCAAGTGCAAGGTCCTATATATGGGTCGGGGCAATCCCCGATTTCAGTACAGGATAGGGGTTGTTGTGATTAAGCACTGCCCTGCAGCGAAGGACTTGGGGGTGCTGGTTGATGAGAAGCTTGACATGAGCCAGGAATGTGCGCTCCTAGCCCAGAAGGCCAACCGTATCCTGGGCTGCATCCAAAGAAGCGTGGTCAGCAGGGCAAGGGAGGGGATTCTCTCCCTCTGCTCTGTTCTCATGAGATCCCACCTGGAGCATTGTGTCCAATTCTGGAATCCTCAGCATAAGAAGGTTATAGAACTGTTGCAACGGGTCCAGAGGAGGCCAGAGCACCTCCCATATGAGGACAGGCTGAGAGAGAAGTTGTTATTCCTTATAGCAGCCTTCTAGTACCTGAAGAGGCATACAAGAAAGCTGGGGAGGGACTTTTTACAAGGATGTGGAGTGATAGGTTTAGGGGGAATGGCTCTAAATTGGAAGGGGGAAGTTTTAGATTGGACATAAGGAAGAATTTCTTCACGGTGAGGGTGAGGAGGCTCTGGTCCGGGTTGCCCAGGGAAGTTGTGGCTGCCCATCCCTGGAGGTGTTCAAGGCCAGGTTGGATGGGGCCTTGCGCAGCCTGATCTAGTGGGATGTCCCTGCCCATGGCAGGGGGGTTGGAACTAGATGATCTTTAAGGTCCCTTCCAACCCAAACCATCCTATGATTACCGGATGATCAGGCCCAGTCAACAAGGGTTCACAAAAGGCAGGTCTTGCCAAACTAACCTGATCGCCTTCTATGACCAAGTGACTCGGCTGCTGGATGAGGGAAAGACTGTGGATGTGGTCTTTCTAGATCTCAGTAAAGACTTTGACACAGTTTCTCACATCATTCTGCTACGGAAATTGTCAGCCTCTGGCCTGGACAGGCGCACACTCTCCTGGGTAGAAAACTGGCTGGATGGCTAGGCCCAGAGAGTGGTGCTGAATGGTGTTAACTCCAGCTGGAGGCCAGTTACAAGTGGGGTTCCCCAGGGCTCAGTGCTGGGTCCAGCCCTGTTCAATGTCTTTATCAATGACCTGGATGAAGGCATTGAGTGCTCCCTTAACAAGTTTGCAGACGACACTAAGCTGAGTGGAAGTGTCGATCTGCTGGAGGGTAGGGAGGCTCTGTAAAGGGATCTGAACATGCTGAACCGCTGGGCTGAAACCAATGGCAGGAGGTTTAACAAGGCCAAATGCCGGGTCCTGCACTTGGGGCACAACAACCCTAGGCAGTGCTACAGACTAGGAGAAGTCTGTCTAGAAAGCTGACAGGAGGAGAAGGACCTGGGGGTGTTGGTTGACAGCTGACTGAACATGAGCCAGCAGTGTGTCCAGGTGGCCAAGAAGGCCAATGGCATCTTGGCTTGTATCAAAAACGGTGTGACCAGCAGGTCCAGGGAGGTTATTCTCCCTCTGTACTCTGCACTGGTGAGACTGCACCTCGAATCCTGTGTTCATTTCTGGGCCCCTCACCACAAGAAGGATGTTGAGGCTCTGGAGCAAGTCCAGAGAAGAGCAACGAAGCTGGTGAAGGGGCTGGAGAACAGGCCTTATGAGGAGTGGCTGAGAGAGCTGGGGTTGTTTAGCCTGGAGAAGAGGAGGCTGAGAGGAGACCTCATTGCTCTCTATAACTACCTGAGGGGAGGTTTTGGAGAGGAGGGCGCTGGGCTCTTCTCCCAAGTGACAGGGGACAGGACAAGAGAGAATGGCCTCAAGCTCCGCCAGGGGAGATTTAGGCTGGACATCAGGAAAAAATTTTTCACAGAAAGGATCATTGGGCACGGGAACAGGCTGCCCAGGGAGGTGGTTGATTCACCTTCCCTGGAGGTGTTTAAGGCACGGGTGGACGAGGTGCTAAGGGGCACGGTTTAGCGTTTGATAGGAATGGTTGGACTCGATGATCCGGTGGGTCTCTTCCAACCTGGTTATATTATGATTCTATGATTTTTCTCTGTCTACTAATTATGCCTCTGTGCATCAGCAGATAATTGGAATGAGTAAAAAGAATAACTCTTCTCTATTATGATATGATATTGCTGCCAGCACTGTTATAGTATGTAAATAAAATCAAAAACTGAGCAAATAACACTTTCTGCTCTGTATAGATTTTTTTTTCTCAGCATAATCAATTATTGAATAAGGGAAAGACTTATGTACTTTAAATATGTTTCTTCTCTTTTGATGGAATCTTGCCGTTTTGAGTGTTTATTTGTGCTTTATTTCATGATTTTACAGCATCTCTCTTTTTAGCAACCCAATATTGTTAGAGACCAATGAGTAGGACTGAAATATTGCTATAATAGATGTAGCAATTAAGGCACGGACCCTGTCAATGAGGCAACAAGCAAGATCTACTTTATTGAGAGGATGTAAACCTTATATAGTGCCTCTGTATCCAGTAACAGCTATCCCAGTGAATTTCCACCCATGAGAATCCTGCAGTCCAGCGACAGAGTACAACCCTCTATTTCCCGCTGATGTGCCTCTTATCTTCATGCTTTCTGCCTAGTGCATTCCTTTCCTATTAACCCATAGATCTTAATAAAGACTCCAAGGTGTCACCAAGCTAGCAGGAATGAGAACATTGGCCGTTTGTTCTGTGCTTGCTGCTAATATTGCAGGTACACCAAGGCATTGGCCACTTGCCCCAGCATACACGCAGTACTGGAATCTTTATGCCCGCAAATAGATTTTAAAATGAAGAACGCTGGAAAATGTTCAAAGCTGCTATCCAGGCATTATTTGAAACAGATCTCTCCTTCTCCCCCAGTTAAACAGTTAAAATGTGATACTGTCCACTGTTCAAACCTCTATATGCCTTGCCCTACTGGCACTCTTATAGTGAGCAGTCCAATATTTGATTTACAGTGGAGACTCCTTAATGGAATGCAGTAGTAGCATGCCTAGCTAGCACATGCTGCCTTCGTTTACCACAAGGTAAAAGATCTCTTTTGAACTGGGTCCTCTTTGTGTAAATGATGTGTGGCGTGGGCTTCAAGGATCCTTCCATTTTGATCCCTGTCTCTGTCAGCAACTCATTATGTGGCCACAAGAAAGACAATTTTGCCACGTATTGTATATGCTTGTTAAATTTGTATAATTCAATCTAAAGATTCTATAATAATGCCTTAATTTGTTTTACTTTCTTTACATACTTAGTGCAGCACGTGTTATCAAGTTGGGGCAAAAAGCCTGGAGAAGCCTGGAGAAGAGGAGGCTGAGGGGAGACCTTATTGCTCTCTACAACTACCTGAAAGGAGGTTGTGGAGAGGAGGGAGCTGGCCTCTTCTCCCAAGTAACAGGGGACAGGACAAGAGGGAATGGCCTCAAGCTCCACCAGGGGAGGTTCAGGCTTGGCATCAGGAAAAAATTTTTCACAGAAAGGGTCATTGGGCACTGGCAGAGGCTGCCCAGGGAGGTGGTTGAGTCACCTTCCCTGGAGGGGTTTAAGACACGGGTGGACGAGGTGCTGAGGGACATGGTTTAGTGTTTGATAAGAGTGGTTGGACGCAATGATCCAGTGGATCTTTTCGAACCTAGTGATTCTGTGAAAAATAATTGCCCCTTTCCCCCATCAACTTCAAAGCAATATATCTCAGCTTATTAATCTAAAATTAATAAAATCATTAATTTGTTGTTTTAAATTAAAATTTAAATTAATTTTAATTAAAATTCATTAATCGAAATCAGAACCACTCGAATCTATGCATTTTTGCCAACAAGAAACAAATCTATTTATTCTGGTAGCAGAGAATCCTGAGGTCCTGGAACTGATTAATCCTTTGAAGGCATTTTGAGCTGCTGCTTGCTTGTGGAAAACCTTCTCTTGCAGGAAGTTGTTTAAGTGCTTGAAAGTGTGGTAATCAGGGGGAGAGAGGTCTGGGGAGTAAGCTGGGAGAGGGAGACTTTCATAGCCCGGTTAGTGTAGCTTCTGCTACACTATTCTGTCATTTGGGAGACATGCTGTTGGGTGTTGTCATGGAGAAGAATTGGTCCTTTTCGATCAACCAATGTTGGATGTAAATGTTGCAGTTCCAGATGCATTGTGTCGATTTCCTGGCAACACTTGTGGCACAATTACTTGCCTAAGGTGAAGCACCAAAACACTTCCCCAAACCAAAGCTACATCAAAAGGAGACTATGGTTAGTGCAAGTGGAATCATCCACTACAACTTCTTGAATCCTGACAAAACCCTCACAGCAGAGATAGTACACTGAACACAAACATTAGTACAAGTTTCGGTCAGTTCAATTGGATATACTGACATGATGGATTCTACAGGCAAATACAGTAAGCTGATTCTTGCTAGGAAAAACACTCTCCTCAGTCACCCAGTTTTTACATATTTAATTTACAGTTACTTCATAGAATCATAGAATAGTTTGTGTTGGAAGGGACCTTAAAGATCATCTAGTTCCAACCCCCCTGTCATGGGCATTGACACCTCCCACTGGATCAGGCTGCGCAAGGCCCATCTAACCTGGCCTTGAACACCTCCAGGAATGGGGCAAACACAGCTTCCCTGGGAAACCTGTTCCACTGTCTCACCACTCTCATGGTGAAGAAATTCCTCCTCAAATCTAGTCTAAATCTGCCCCTTTCCAGTTTATCTCCATTCCCCCTTGTCCTATCACCACAAGCCTTTTTGAATAGTTCCTCTCCAGCTTTCTTGTAAGCTCCTTTCAGGTACTGGAAGGTCGCTATAAGATCTCAGAGCCTTCTCTTCTCCAGGCTGAACAACACCAACTCTCTCAGCCTGTCCTCATAGGGAAGGTGCTCCAGCCCTTGGATCATCCTTGTAGCCCTCCTCTGGATCCATTCCAACAGCTCCATATTCTTCTTATGTTGAGGATTCCAGAACTGGACACAGTGCTCCAGATGAGGTTTCAGAAGAGAGGAATAGAGGGGCAGAATCATTTCCCTTGACCTGCTGGCCACACTTCTTTTGATGCAGCCCAGGATACAGTTGGCCTTCTGGGTGGTGAGTGCACACTGCCGGCTCATTTCAAGGTTCTCATCAACCAGCACCCACAAGTCCTTCTCTGCAGGGCTGCTCTCAATCACATCATCCCCCAACCTGTATTGAAACTGGGGATTGCTCTGAGCCATGTGTAGGACCTTGTTGAACCTCATGAGGTTCTCATAGGCCCACTTCTCCAGCCTGTCCAGGACCCTCTGGATTACATCCTGTCTTTGTTTGCTTTTTTGTTTTTAAACCAACACCCCATTACCACCCCAAACCAGCTGTCTGTGATTCAGCTGCTATGTAAGTTGCACACAGTTAACAGGAAGGGATAGTTTACCCTAGAGCTCTTTCGCCATAGGAACCCCTTTGTCTCTGATTTTTATGTAGATTATCTGTTGTGAGTTATTCTTTGCAGTTAAGAGATCCTTAACTACTCATGGGGGACCTCTAGTAGCTGCATTTCAGTTTAAAAGGGGATGATGAAAGGCTCTCCTACTATTTACCTCAACAAAACAAGAAAGATGAAACATGTAGTTGAAATTGTAACTAAAAATGTGAGGACTATTGCCATGTATTAGCTCTGCAGTCAGAATCCCTCTTGATGTGTTACCCCAAGTATGATTTTAGTGGAAGCCTCAGGTTAAAACCTTTTCATAAAACTTATTTGAAGAAATATGTGAAAAATTTTTTAAACTTTTTAGTATAAATTGAACTAGATTTGGGCCGTAATTACTTTTTTTTCTCCCCCAGGGCATTCATGACTCAGTGTTATGTGTCCAGTGGTTTTCATCTTAATCAAGTTGCTCAAACTGATACCAGATTATTCACATAAGAATTCATGAACATGAATGGTTTCAGTATTTGTGGTTAAAGAAATATTGAACCAAACTGCATAAAACTATGACAGTCCTAAACAATCTGTGTTAAAATAATTTTATGTTGATTGTTAATGTTTCACTATTGTAGTAAAAGAAGTTGTCAACATCACAGATACTATCAATTGAGGCATAGAGAATGCCTTCATCTATGTGCTATATGAGAAAAGCAACAATGAAAATAAACTTAGAACCTAAATCTGGTTCAATTTTTTTAAGCACTACATTAATGCATATGGCATATATCAGTACCTTCAGGTATTATAGCATGCATAATTTGTAGTGCTTAGGGAGTTATGAATAGGTGTTCTAGAAATAAGAAGGAAAAATAATTAGTTAATTATAAATTGAGACTTAAAGAATCAGGACAATTTTTTAATTTCTTACTTTTTATACAATTCAGCAGTCCTATGCACTAAATGGCTTTTTTGCTTCTCCTATACTGAGCCTTATGAAAATAAGTATAGTGAGTTGGTTGTTTTTGTTTTGTGGTTTTGTTTTGGTTTTTTTTAATGTAAACTAAAAAAAAAATGAAAGAAGAGAATGAAGGGTATAATTAGAAGTCTCATAGGAGTTTGGATGTTTATATTATAGAATAACATAAGTAGGAGTAGAGAAGGGATCATCCACCTGTACTCAGAGCAGGTGAGGCTGCACCTCGAATCCTGTGTTCAGTTTGGGCCCCTCAGTACAAGAAGGACATTGAGTTGCTGGAGCGTGTCTGGAGAAGGGCAACGAAGCTGGTGAAGGCTCTTGAGAGCAAGTGTTATGAGAAGCATCTGAGGGAACTGGGATTGTTTTAGTCTGGAGAAGAGCAGGCTAAGGAGGTTATAGGGAGGCGGGTGTTGGTCTCTTCTCCTAAGTAACAAATGATAGGACAAGAGGAAATGGCCTCAAGTTGCACCAGGAGAGATTTAGATTGGATATTAGAAAAATTTTTTTTACCAAAAGAGTGGTAAAGCATTGGAACCAGGCTGCCCAGGGCAGTGGTGGAGTATTCATCCCTGGAGGTTTTAAAAAAATGTCATATATCACCATAAGCATGTATCAGTTACAGATGTTTTCACTGGGCACGCTTCTGATTTTCCATATTGCCAAGCTGCACACAGCTTCTGGAAGCTGGAGTGGTTTTAGGTAATTTGCGGACTAACACTAACTGTTAAATAAGCGTGGGCAGCAACTTTGAAGGGTACAGGAACAAGGAATGTAAATAAAAAAAAAAGGAAATACTTGGAACAATAGAAAATACATGAAAAATCAAAATGAATACTAGAGGAATAGAGTAGAGGCTGCAAAAATAAGATAATTATAACTTGCATTACAGCAGCATGTGATCCAGTATAGGGCCCTAATTAGTTTTATCTTAACTAATTTAATAAGACTTTAGTATTACAAATATTTCTTTTTGTAAATAGATCTAAAAGTTGATCATACTCCCATCATCAATATTTGTCACGGTTTGTTTACATCTTTTTGATGAAGTCTTATTCCTCCAGGTCCAGGAGGCTTCACGCTTGCAAGCTCTCATCCTACTCAGGGACTTCAACTGCTCTGACATATGCTGGAAAAGTAGCACGGCAGCTGTAGGCAATCCAGGAGACTCCTGGAGTGCATTGAAGATAACTTCCTAGTCCAGCTGATAGAGACCCCCACCGAGGAGATGCAATACTGGACCTGATGGTCATTAATACAAGTGCTCATTAGTGGCATTTGGATTGAAGGCAGCCTGGTCTGCAGTGATCATGCACTGGTGGAGTTCAAGGTCCAGAGGGATATAGGACAGGTGAGGAGTATAGTAGGACACTAAATTTCATGGAAACAGACTTCCAGCTCTTCAAGGAATTACTCAGTAGGATCCCCCGTGACATAGTCCTCTGAGACAAGGGAACAGAACAGAGCTGGAAAATATTCAAGGATGCTTTCCATAAAGTGCAGGAGTGCTCAGTCCCTGTTTATAGAAAATCAGGCAGGGAAGGGAAGAGACCAACGTGGCTGAGTCGAGACCTGCTGGTTAAACTAAAGAAGAAGAGGGGACTGCACAGGCAATGCAAGCAGGGATGGGTAACCTGGGATGTGAAAGGAGCTGAAAGGAGCCTACAAGAAAGCTGGAGAGGAACTATTCATAAAGGCTTGTGGTGATAGGACAAGGGGGAATGGAGATAAACTGGAAAGGGGCAGATTTAGACTAGATTTGAGGAGGAATTTCTTCACCATGAGAGTGGTGAGACAGTGGAACAGGTTTCCCAGGGAAGCTGTGTTTGCCCCATTCCTGGAGGTGTTCAAGGCCAGGTTAGATGGGCCTTGCGCAGCCTGATCCAGTGGGAGGTGTCAATGCCCATGACAGGGGGGTTGGAACTAGATGATCTTTAAGGTCCCTTCCAACCCAAACTATTCAGATTCCACATCAGTTGTAGAGTTTAATAGTTATTTATTCCTACTAGTACTCTCAAAAGGATAATAAAAAATAAGGAAACATTATCAAATAAGGAATATAGTTCTCACCTTTCCTTGGATTTTTTGGTTTCAGCATTTATATAGGGTTTCCTAGTTTTCCTGCAAGCTGTTTAACGACCTGTCAAGCATTACACTTCTTTTTTTGTTTATTTGTTGAAATTGGACATTTTCACGCGTCCTCAGAGACTTCAAGGCAAGAACAGTTAGACTGTACATAGTTTAGGAATTAGGAAAGTTCTCTTATGCTGTCAGAAGAAATCCTTCCACAGTGAAAGATTCTATTGAGAGCATAATTCTGCACTTGCTTTCAGAAGTGTGTGCCCCCCCTTGCTTAAATGATTACTGTATAGTAAGACTAAAATATTGATTGTTGAGTATAGCAACTGTGATAAGCACTAAAATGCATAGCAGTTTTTTTTCCAAATTATCAAATTGTGATACAATGTAACATATCCTAGAAAACAGGCGCACACTCTCCTGGGTGGAAAACTGGTTGGATGGCTGGGCCCAGAGAGCGGTGGGAAATGGAGTTAACTCCAGCTGGAGGCCAGTTCCAATTGGGGTTCCCCAGGGCTCAGTGCTGGGTCCAGCCCTGTTCAATGTCTTTATCAATGACCTGGATGAAGGCATCGAGTGCACCCTTAGCAAGTCTGCAGACGACACTAAGCTGGGAGATAGTGTCGATCTGCTGGAGGGTAGGGAGGCTCTGCAAAGGGATCTGAACAGGCTGGACTGCTGGGCAGAGACCAGTGGCAGGAGTTTTAACAAGGCCAAATGCCGGGTCCTGCACTTGGGGCACAACAACCCTATGCGGTGCTACAGACTAGGAGAAGTCTGGCTGGAAAGCTGCCTGGAGGAGAAAGACCTGGGGGTGTTTGTTGACAGCTGACTGAACATGAGCCAACAGTGTGCCCAGGTGGCCAAGAAGGCCAATGGCATCTTGGCTTGTATCAGAAACGGTGTGACCAGCAGGTCCAGGGAGGTTATTCTCCCTCTGTACTCTGCACTGGTGAGACTGCACCTCGAATCCTGTGTTCATTTCTGGGCCCCTCACCACAAGAAGGATGTTGAGGCTCTGGAGCAAGTCCAGAGAAGAGCAACAAAGCTGGTGAAGGGGCTGGAGAACAGGCCTTATGAGGAGTGGCTGAGAGAGCTGGGGTTGTTTAGCCTGGAGAAGAGGAGGCTGAGAGGAGACCTCATTGCTCTCTATAACTACCTGAGGGGAGGTTTTGGAGAGGAGGGCGCTGGGCTCTTCTCCCAAGTGACAGGGGACAGGACAAGAGAGAATGGCCTCAAGCTCTGCCGGGGGAAATTTAGGCTGGACATCAGGAAAAAATTTTTTTCACAGAAAGGGTCATTGGGCACTGGAACAGGCTGCCCAGGGAGGTGGTTGATTCACCTTCCCTGGAGGTGTTTAAGGCAAGGGTGGACGAGGTGCTAAGGGGCATGGTTTAGTGTTTGATAGGAATGGTTGGACTTGATGATGTAGATTTCTTTTTAAGAAGAAATTCTCTAACGCAATCTCCATGGATCATGAGACCAATTTTAGCCTGTCATCTGGTTATTATCAGAACAGCCATGCTCACCTTGCTGCTTATATTGGTTTTGACTGGGAAGGAGTTAATTTTCTTCATTGCAGCCAGTATGGTGCTGTGGTTTAGATTTGTGACCAGAACAGTGTTGATAACATACCAGCTGAACAGTGCTTGCACAGCATCAAGGCCTTCTCTGTTTCTCAGTCTGTCCCTCCCGGCAAGTAAGGTGGGGATGGACAAGAGATTGGGAGGGAATTTAACTGGGAAAGCTGACTCAAATCGACCAAAGTCATATTCCATACCATATAATATCATGCTCATCAATAACACTGGAGGGGAAAGTTTGCCAGGAGTTGCCATTGCTTGAGGATTGGCTGGGCATCAGTTGTTTGGTGGCAAGTGGTTGATTTTTGCATCACTTGTTTTCCTTCTGTTTTGTTTTGGCATTTTTTTCTCTTTTACTTATCAAACTGTCTTTATCTCAACCCACAAGTTTTCTCACTTATGCCCTCCCAGTTCTCTTCCCCGTCATGCTGGGAGGGAGGGAGCAGCCATGTGGTAATTAGCTGCCTTCCAGGCTTAACTCACAGCACTGCTACAAATGTCTTGCTGCTTACCTTCCTTCCTGAAGGTCATGTTTCATAGTCATACTTTACTTTTGGTTTCCATTTCCCTTATTTTGATTACCATATGATTCCAATTTGTCCATCTGAGTTTTCCCGGTGGGCCTATATGTAATTCAGAAAGTCCCCTGTGGTGCTTTTTGGACAATATAATGCTGGCATTGGATCCCTTACACAGTTAACACCATTGGAATCATAATTTATTGGGAAACTATTTCAGAAAAAGACATATTCCCAATCTTATCTAATGATTTTTAATTTTATGCCTGAAATTTGAGGACTTTTGTGCTTCTGATTGGATTGTCCTAACTCTTCTAGGCAGGAGGGACTGAAGCATTTGAAGTGGATTGGTTGTTTTTAGTTGGGAGGAAGAAGGCCTAAGAAATTTTGGTTCATATTTTTCCCTATTTTTCAAAAGAAGTCTTATATTCTGATTGCATAAAGTAGCCTGAGTCCCCTTTTGAACAAGGGTGAACAAAAGACTACTGCAAGTTTTACTAACTGTAAGTTTTAGTGACTGTTTATTGAATGCTTACAAGAAGAGGGATGTAGCTATAATTAGATCATTTCTTCTGAAATGTTTATTACCTCCCAAAGAATCATCTGTCAGATTGCAATTGTGGGGGGTGAAAATTTAGTGTGACTTTTCATGTGTTTTGGTGAAGCTAGTGAAAAGTTTTGCAGTCTTAATTATACTGAAGTTACTGTCCGTCTTTGATTCTTTTTTTTTAATTTCTTTCTGCACCCTTCGTGATGTCTTCCCTTACTAGCAAATCTATTTTGCATTATTTGCAGATACGTTGTAGAGGAGAAACATAACACAACCTTCATTAACTGCAGATGTATCTCAAAAGAATTCAAATTGAAATGCACCTAATATATATAATGTTAGCCCAAACAGTCACCTTTTTGCACACTAGAATCTTAAGCATCTCTTTTCAAGTCATCTCTTTTTCTTTACTTGCTTTCAACTTTCTTTGTAATATAAGCCTTCTGTCAAATCTGTTATGTCCTCACTCTTAAGGATTATTGACATAAGGTCCAGGATTGACATACATGAAAGAACATCCAAACTCAAAACACTTGATAGAACTTGTTCTCTGAAAATTGTTCTTTTCTCATAGTCTTGCTGATTATCAAACTGGGAACCAGAAGAAGGTCCACTGGGAGTTGGGAGTACGTTTCTGACTAGGTTGCAGGGAAGCAGAAAAGTTTAACTTCTTGAATGGGACTTTTTAATCACACTTTCCATAATATTGTATATAGTCTAGGACAGCAGAAATTTTACTTACATCTCCTAGATAAAAGTTCTTCAAAGTATGTAGATCAGTTATGTAGGTCTGCAAAGCTACTGGTAGTCTAAACTGCTAAGTATGAAAAGAGATATATAAGGAATTCCAGATTGATGTTCTTTTCCTTAGTTTCCCTCTGAGAAAATGGGTCCTTGTTTACCCTGTATAAAGAACTTGTAGTGGTGTGAAAACATGATTCTGTAAATTTTTCTTTTTCCACTTGCAGTTTTGCCTTCTGAAGTAATGAAGCACCCTCCCAATTCTTTCTTTCTGCCTGTATTTTAGATTTCTCCAAATGCATTGGATAATCTGTTTTGTAATGCATTGTTATTATAGTGATTATACAGTTTGGTTTCTATTAAAACAGAAAATTAAGTGTAGCTTTGGGAGTTCTCATCCTTTGGACATCTACCCCTTTTTTAAGGAAAACAAATGTAATTAAAACAGACCATAATGAAGAAAGCTCCCTATATATGCTGTTCCTTATTGTTCCCTTAGTGCAATTACTTAAAATACACAGTAAGAGGAAAAGATCAATTACTCAAAATTCAGCTCTTAATAATAGCAAAAAACAATTGAAGCTTAGATATAACTATCTCACAGCACTGTACTTGTCCTTTGCCAGTGATTTTATTAAACATATTATAATTATAATACTGTGCTTTAGTGTCATGGTTTAACCCCGGCCAGCAACTAAGCTCTGCATAGCTGCTTGCTCACTCCGTCCCAGTGGGATGGGACAAAGAATTGGAAAGGAAAAAGTGATAAAACTTATGGACTGAGATAAAGACAGTTTAATATTTTTTTAAAAAGTAAGAAAAAAACATGACAAAGGAAGAGGAAAATAAAACCCAAGACAGACAAGTGATGCAAAAGAAAACAATTGCTCACCACCAACCAACCAACTCCCAGTCAATCCCTGAGCAATGGCAGCCCTGGCCAACCCATATCTCTCAGCTTTTATTGCTGAGCATAACATCATTATAGTATGGAACATCCCTTCAGTCAGTTGGAGTCAGGTCTCCCAGCTGTGTCCCCTCCCAGCTTCTTGTGTAGCCCCAGCCTGCTCGCTGGTGGGGGTGGGCTGAGAAGCAGAGAAGGCCTTAACTCTGAGGAAGCACTGTTTTCAGCACAAATCTAAAACACAGGCCCATACCAGCTACTGCGAAGAAAATTAACTCTATCCCACCTTGAACCAGTAACACTTTGAATGAATTTATCTTGTTTTGAAATAGCATTCAGCCTTTACAATTCAAATGAATCATAGAATCATAGAATCATAGAATCATAGAATGGCTTGGGTTGGAAGGGACCATGAAGATCATTCAGCCCAACCCCCCTGCAGTTAGCAGGGACATGTGGAACCAGATCAGGTTGTTGAGCCTCATCCAGCCTGGACTTGAATGTTTCCAGGGATGGGGCATCCACCACCTCTGTGGGCAACCTGGGCCAGTGTCTCACCATCCTCAGCATAAAAAATTACTTCCTAATACCTAGTCTAAGCCTCTCCTCTTTTATTTTAAAATCATTCACTCTTGTTCTATTGCTACAGGCCCTGATAAAAAAATTTTTTCCCATCTTTCTTATAAGCCTCATTTAAGTACTGAAGGGCCACAATAAGGTGCCCTCAGAATCTTCTCTTCTCCAAGCTGAACAACCCCAACTCTCTCAGCCCCTCTTCATAGGGAAGGTGTTCTGGGCCTTTGATCATTTTAGTGGACTCCTCTGGACCTGCTCCAACAGCTCCGTGTCCATCCTGTGCTGAGGGCTCCAGAACTGGACACAATACTCCAGATATGGTCTTGGTCTCATGAGAGCAGAGCAGAGGGGCAGAATCACCTCCCTTGCCCTGCTGGCCACACTTAATTTTATGCAGCCCAGAATGCGATTGGCCTTCTGGGCTGCGAGCACACATTCCTGGCTCATGTCCACCTTCCAGTCCACCAGGACTCCCAGGTCATTCTCCGCAGGGCTGCTCTCAGTCTCTTCATCCCCCAGTCTGTATAGATACTGAGAGTTGCCCCGAACCAGGTGCAGGACCTTGCACTTGGCTTTGTCGAACCTCAGGAGGTTTTCACAAGCTCACTTCTCCAGTTTGCCTGGGTCCCTCTGCATGCACTGCATCCCGGCCCTCAGGATTGTTAACCCACCTCTCAGTTTGGTGTCATCTGCAAACGTCCTGAGGGTGCACTTGATCTCATTGTCTAAGCCATTGATATGCTGGAGGCTAAATCTGGTCCTCACTGCTGTACTGTTAAGTACATCATAATCACTCTATATTTATAATAATTAAAATTTCCATATTATAATATGGAAATAGCATGTTCATTTCCCAAGATTTTTTAATAGTAATATGATTTTCTTCTGCATCTGCATATAGCATTGGATGTCTTTTGACTTATTTCTGAGCCCTTCTTATTTATAGGCCCAAATCTGTTTTGACAAGGAAGTAACTTCTTCAGTTTTTTCTACAAATTTCAGACTTTTCCTAGAAAAAAATTCCTTCTTTGTGCATCTTTAAAAATATTTCATATCTTTTTATGATTAAACATTTTGTTAGAATCATGTTTAAAGAATACATGGGTCCTGAATTTTTTTTTCCTAGTATTTTCATCAAAGGCCAGGCTAAAAATTTGTTTTCTGGTATAACTTTACATTTTACTCAAATTTAAATCAAAGTTAATGAGACAAAGTTAATGAGACAAAGTTAATGAGAATCCTTTTGAATTGATATTATTTTCTATGGATTGCAGTATATGAGATTTAACACAAAAACCTCAAGAACAACCCTACAGCTTGAGAATCAAGAGTGGGAGGGGAGAGACAAAGAGCTGTTTCTAGAACATGTTCTAACCTGTCATAGTGAGACAAGGCTCAGCTCGACCCCTTCACTCAGTACGAGTGGATGAGTGTTCAAATACAGACATTTTCTTACACTCAGTTGGAAAATGTCACTGTGCAAGAGTGACCAGTGAGTGAACATCAAGTTTCTTGGGAAAATGAAGAAATCTATGATGGAAACTTTTCAATTATTGACTGAGACCTATGGTGACGACATCCAAAAGATCAAGTTGGTGCTCAAAGGAACCCATTTTTTTGTCGGTAGAAGATGTGAAAGCAAAACCTACGGAGATTCTCAACAGCCTTTCAGAAAATGATCTGTGGAATTGCTTTGAGCATTGGCAGCATTGTATGCTGTGTGGGTCAACTCAAGAAACTGTTTTGAAAGTGACAGTAGTTGGCTTTCTTAATTTGTTAAATAAAAAGAGACAGGCACAGTCACATTTTTTTTGTGTGAGATATTATATACTGTTTAAACATGTAAATGGAAAATGAAACATAAACTATAAATTTTAACTATGAAGACCTACATTCCAAACCAAGTAGTATTTAGATGAATAGATATCAGACTAGATACCTCTTAGTAGAAATATTTATTTGATATATAATGATCTTTCTTTAACCTTTAGCTTCAGATATATGATAGTTATTTCAACCTTCCAGAATGACTGTGAGCACTCATAATCCATTTGACATAAGGGATTTTGAATTCTTATCATTCATACATCTGCTGTTTACTGGGATGTAGTAATATTTGTCAAAAAGCAATGTTTATTTTGATGATATAAGGAAAGGTTTTGAATGAGACATTGGCAAAGTTTTCTCAGTCTTGAAAAATCAACATTGGTTTTGGTGTATCCACACTGATTCATATCAGTTGGCCCTGCATTCAATGATTACAGATTACTATTAATGAGATACTTTACTGATTTAGCAAGTTTTGGAAGGCAATGTGTTTTTATCTTCTAAAATATTGCATTTTAGCACAAGAGAAAATATTTTTTCCTTAATTGACCTAAGATATTTAAATGAACTGTAACTTCTCAAAGAAAATAAATATTTTCATCTTAAAATTTATTTCTGTGCTTAGTATTTTCCTTTTATTTTCAGAAAATATTTCACACTGTAAGGTGTTTCCTACATAATAGATAACATAATGCACATAAATAGTATAGCATTTTTTTCTTCCATCCAAACCAGACAACAGTGACTTGTGTGCTTTGTGTAGTTGGTAATGTGATGAAAGAAATCAGCATTGCCATCAAAGACTTATTTTTTACAAAATTAGATCCAGATATTTTTCAAATGTACATCTTTTGTATTATATATGTGATCAAATCTAGATACTGCTGAATGGTTACAGAAAGCCACGAGCCTCTTCTGTTGTTGTATAATATACCATAAAAGGTGTTTGTCATAGAGAGGCAGGATCTGTTTCAGTTGCAGAATCTTTTAAGAGATTCTAATAATACTATGAACACTGGTAATTCATTCTATAGAGAGTGGCAGGAAGAGAGTTCTTAAGACTCATACTGAATAATAAAGTAAAATTTTTAAGACTTGTACATTTTACTTTGAGACAAAATCATTTTATTTCAAATAGAATGTAAGTCCCTATCTTCTAATACAGTAAACCCCATTTAAAGATTTCAACTTTTCAAAAATAATCAAGTTTTAGTAGTGCAATAAATATATAGCTAACATTCTCTGTTTAGTGAGATAGGAGTGATATTGATGTAACATCGTATCTCATTCAAAAAATTGCAAACAATAACCAAAATCTCTGGTGAGGTTTTTGTTTCCTTAAAAGGTTTTTTAGCTTAGGTCAGCTTTGGAGATAATTTGTTATGCTTACAAAAAAAATGCTGTGTTATAAGTCTCTCTGTTCAGATATTATTGTAGTTTAGATGTCAGAAATCAGAAAATCTCTGGAATTCTGTCAGCCAAGGATTGCACATTTTGAACAATTTTGTTGAGATTGTACTTAAAAAAAATACTGTAAAATGTTAAAAAACTTAGTTTCTTCTATTACCATTTTTATGTCACATTTCTAGCAGAAATTTTCTTCTAACATGAGCAAAAACCCAAAATAAAACAAAACTGAAGAAAGGAAATAGACATTACAAAAGTTTCTGTCTTAGTGTTTGACTCATTAATGTTCCATACATTGATTCTTGCATCTTTCTCTTTTGTTAGCAGGTGGGCAAGGACTGCTGTAGTGGAACTTGCAGCAGAGGCACACAATATAGTGACCATTTCTGGTTACCTCCTCTTCACATTATTTTTCATAGTGAAACAGGATTATTTGGGATGCTTTGTGATGTTGACCAGAAGTCCTTACAGGCTTTCTGCATGATTCTTTGAGGCAAATGTAACTTGAGTGAATATATAGTTATAAGTACATATTATATATATATTATATGTATTATGTCCATAATATATATTATATAATATATATTATAAAATATATAGTGATAAATCTAAATGACCTTATTTATCTACAAATTTCTGAACAGTTATTGTAATGTACTTCTCTAGAGAAGCAAATCTAGGGCCTTGAAAACTACATTAGTCCATCCTCTCAAGAGGTCAAAAATCACACAGAAGGCTTTTCCAGTATTTCATTCATTGAACAAGTAATTGAGAAAAGGATAACTAACAATCTCCATTAGCATGTTTCATGTATTAACATTTCAAATGCCTGTGTATCAAAGTTCAAATTAGGGCAGAGCTCAAAGATTAGGTATTTATTATAATAATAATAAAATATTTCAAGACTAGACTTAGTTTCCAAAGGCTGATTTGAATGAAGGACTGTTTGCTGAATGATTATGCTTATACAATGATGTAGCATGGTTTGATAAACCTTTTAAAAGTGAATTCTAATTAATTTTCCCAAGTGTTTCTGTGAAGAAGCCATTGGATTTGATAGTGAATGGCACCTAGAATGCCTCCTAATGCAGGGAGATTTATTTTAAAGTGGGAAAAAATATAAGGAGTACTTAATTTATTCTTAAACTAGCTTTATTGTGGGGTACCATATTTTTCAGTGTTCACAAAAGGGGTCACAGAAATGCATATATAAATAAAAAATAAAATACTCCCTATAATCAATAGCCTAATTCTATACCAAAATAAATCAGTGAGCATAATTGAAGCAAGCATAGCACTTACTGGAGCTACAGCTGTGATATAAAACAACTTGTATAATGTACCACAAAAAAACTCAAAGCCATTATTTCAAACCCTTATTGTCAAGAACGGCATGAGAAATGTATTTGGCTTTGGAATCCATCAAAGCCTGTGAGTCAGTAAAAACTCTTGTACTGCTAAAGAATGAGCTCAATTTAAATATTTCTTATGTCCAGAAAAGAAGTTGGTTATTTCCAAGGGAGTCTTTTTTTGGTGATAAGCCCATGTTCAAGACCATAAAAGCTATCTGGTTTCCAAGCTGTCTGAAAGAATCCATAACACTTCAGCAGCTTGAAAGGAAATAAAGGGTTTACCTGTGGGTAAGAATCAGAGAAGCCCACAAGAAGACAGATATTGTGATGGGAGTCTGTAATAGACCACCCAGACAAGAAGCAGCAGCTGATAAGCTCTTCTATAAACAACTGGGAGTAGTCTCAAGATCGTTACCTCTTTGCCCTGTGGGAGACCTCAATCTTTCGGATATCTGCTGGAAGTACAACACAGCAGAGAGGAAGCAGTCTAGGAGGTTCCTGGAGTGTGTGGAAGACAACTTCCTCGCACAACTGGTGAGTGAGCCAACAAGGGAAGGTGCCCTCCTGGACCTGCTGTTTGTCAACAGAGAAGGCCTTGTGGGAGATCATATAATCATAGAATAATAGAATCATAGAATAACCAGGCTGGAAGAGATACACTGGATCACCAAGTCCAACCATTCCTATCAAACACTAAACCATGCCCCTTAGCACCTCGTCCACCCTTGCCTTAAACACCTCCAGGGAAGGTGAATCAACCACCTCCCTGGGCAGCCTGTTCCAGTGCCCAATGACCCTTTCTGTGAAAAAAATTTTCCTAATGTCCAGCCTAAACCTCCCCTGGCTGAGCTTGAGGCCATTCCCTCTTCTCCTGTCCCCTGTCACTTGGGAGAAGAGGCCAGTACCCTCCTCTCCACAACCTCCCTTCAGGTAGTTGTAGAGAGAAATGAGGTCGCCCCTCAGCCTCCTCTTCTCCAGGTTAAACACCCCAAGCTCTATCAGCTGTTTCTCATAAGGCCTGTTCTCCAGCCCCTTCACCAGCTTTGTTGCTCTTCTCTGGACT